>JXCR01073060.1:112053-137294 GCA_002079205.1 Phalaenopsis hybrid cultivar
CTGCTAATATTGAGTCTTGTTACGTGCTAAACCTTATCATATATAAATCCTTTTTAATGACTCTTTATTAATCACTATGTTAATCTTCAATCGATTCTTCTTCCAAGACCCTTCTTCTATAATCATTCAACAATTTACCATTGGTAAATTTGTCACACGTCTTTCTCAATAATATCTTTTTTTTATGCTCAAGTTGATCATCATTACCATTCTAAAAACCCAATATTATAGTCCATACAACAAACCTGATCAAATTGCAATTCAATTAAATTTATTTACAACCCTCCATAATATTATATTGTCACATAATATACTCCTAAGCACTTCAACGATAAAAAAAGGCAGGTGGCACAACAATTCCCAAAACATATCAGGAAATCAAACAACACATCCAAACAAATACCTTGTCAAAATAAATAAATAAATAATAAGTTATGAGAAGATAATCTTATGAATCTAACCAAAATTCAAACAATTAGATCTAGATCTGTTACTACCGCCCACTTGAAATTCTAACAGAATATTCACCTAATAAATTCTAGCTTCCTAAATATCCACATCAATTAGGTTAGCATTGATCATGATGGTCATTTAATGGACACTAGTGTCCCATAGAGTTTCAAATGTTAAGTGTCAAGCGTCCAGTATTTCTCAAAACGCTCAAGATAACAGCTTGAAGATGGTTCTCTAGGCTGTCCCGAGGAAGTTAAATTCGTTTGATGAATGTAGAAGGCAAATCATGATGTTATTCTTACGCATCCAACGCCCAATGAAAAGCTTAAGATTTACTTCAAAACACTTAGGAGCCCAAAAATGCCAAAAAAATCAACCTGATTATTCAACAGCAGATAGCTAACGATCAGATCTTCTCATATAAGGAAGCTCTTCAGAAAATCAGAATTCTGCTAAAATGATAAAAATACATGCACCGAATCGGGTTAGCCAATCACATAGTCTGCCATCTCCAAGAAATGTACATGTTCAGAGTTCAACCCAATTCCAGCAAGAAGAAGAGGGTATTATCAAGAACTAAGGCTCCATAAAGTAAGGATTCATAATCTTTTCAAACCCTAAATCCTATAAATACCGTTTTAAATATTGCAATATTTCGATCTCCGAATTACCAGGATAAACCAATCAAGCACGACTCATCATATGTTTGGTTCATTCTAATTTTTCATAGCAAGCCAGTCAATCTAAGACAATCGAATTGCCCTTCACGCTTCAAATTCAAGCCAAATTACTTCAGTTGAATCCCAACCAATAAGACACGACTACCAATTAAAAACCTTCCCAAAAGTTTAAGCTCAACCATGCAACATCTGTCACCAAGAATGCAAGAGCAAAATAAAAGTCATCATGGGCAAATAACCATGCCTTTGTTTTATAATTAATCAATAATAGTGCTAATGTGGGAGAATTTATGAGAACCCTTACTTCAATCTCTTGTGGCGACCCAATCAAGATTGCACATGTTTTTGACACTAGGCGCCAAAAAAAAGGTATCAATTGACACGAATAAGCCCTAAGATGTGAAGTTCAATTCAAGTAGAGTTTGTTTGATCAATTCGAAAGATCCATTCATTTGACCCAATCATCAAGTATCAGCACAATTCATGCCCAAACCTAATGTGTTTACAAGCAACATCAACCAAATGTCACCAATCCACAAGATTATTCTCTTTCCACTGAACTGACTTGGTCGGTCAAAATCAATTTCAATATGAATTGGAAGCTAAGAATTATATATCGATCAATAAGGCATCCAATTTGCCAGTCATCGCAAATCCATCCAAAAAGAATCTTCAATTACAAGATTGCTCTTTACAACAAATGGATATTAGCTTGCCAGAAGATTGTTCATTATAAAGGCACAATCATTCACTGGTCTCAATCAATAGTGTATATTCATAAAGAGATGCAACAACCCAAAAACAAAGATTATCAAAGTTTACAACTAATTTCTTATATAACATCTCATTATTATACATCACAAAATCAAATTACATAAAACTTTTCCCTTAGTGTATTATGAATGTTTCCCACAATTCTTTCACCTTTACATTACTCCCCAAGTTCGGAACACCTTGATTATGATCGACTAATTATTTATTAAGCTTTACTAAAGCATAACTTCTTTACCTTATCCAATAAACCACAGCATAAAACAAGCGAGCAAGCATAAACACATTCAATCCAAATTGATTAATATTCCATGCAATAACAACTAACAAATTCATTATTTTTCTTTACTTATTTAAATATAATAGTGCATTTTAATTTGTGCAAAATGTCAACTTAAAGATTGTGTCTCAACCAATAGTAGTAATGATAGCCANTCTCGATTATGATCGACTAATTATTTATTAAGCTTTACTAAAGCATAACTTCTTTACCTAATCCAATAAACCACAACATAAAACAAGCGAGCAAGCATAAACACATTCAATCCAAATTGATTGATATTACATGCATTAACAACTAACAAATTCATTATTTTTCTTTACTTATTTAAATATGATAGTGCATTTTAATTTGTCCAAAATGTCAACTTAAAGATTGTGTCTCAACCAATATTAGTAATGATAGCCAAGGGAATTCTTTTAAGGGGCCAAAAATGTCCCTAAATATCATATTAAAAATTTTAATTCAAGAATGTACTTCATAAGATTATTTTTANGGGGAATTCTTTTAAGGGGGCCAAAAATGTCCCTAAATATCATATTAAAAATTTTAATTCAAGAATGTACTTCATAAGATTATTTTTATTTTTATTTTTATTTGAAAAAAATCTAATTCAAACATAATATTAATAATATTTCATTTCAAGACATCAATAAAAATTTTTAATATTTTTAATGGACTAAATTAAAAATCAATAATTATTCCATTATTAATGAATAAACATATTGCTTCTTATCCAAGTATTTATACTTATCGTCTATTTTCTATTTAATTAGATTAATTAATCTATTATATTAGAATCTACATATTGACTTAATGCAATCCATTTCTAATTTCTCAATTTAAATGAGTAAGTTTTGCTGATATTTATTTATATTATATGACTGAAAGAAAACTTGTTCATAATTTACCAATTATTTTATTTAATTGGTGTCAAGTAAATTTGATACTAATTTCAAATCTATTAAATTGTTTGGTTATTTAGATTTCAAGAATTCATTGTTATATGAGATGTTAAGTAGTTATTTAATTTTAGCTTAACTGTTAGTTCATTTTCGTAATCATTAAATAGATTTAAAAAATTCTTTGTTATATGAGATGTCAAGTATTTATTTAAATTTTTAGCTTACCTGTCAGTTCATTTAAGACTTCAAGAAACCATGTTCATGATTTACCAATTATTTTCTTTAATTAGTGTCAAGAAGTTTGATACTATTTTCAAATCTATTAAATTGTTTGCTTATGCAGATTTCAAAAATTCTTTGTTATAAGAGATGTTAAGTATTTATTTAAATTTTTAGCTTACCTGTTAGTTCATTTAAGTATTCATTAAATTAAGGCAAGCTAATATTAGTCCAAATATGATTATAAAAAAATTAATCAAGCTGAATATGCACAAATATACGTGAAAGCTTGACCAAAAAATAGATTTGAAAATATGACTAAGCTATGTCTGCTTGATGATATACTCAACTCAGCGCAGCTATAGCCCTATGCATGACTTAGCCTATTCAGATCATCAAATTTCTTCCTTCCACTAGGCAAGCTTATTTATGGTTTATAAATATAGAACTTTGGAAACACTAATATTATTGTATCTGCTACAAATTTGAAAACAATAAAGAATTGACAACTATGTACAAGTTAATATTATATTCCATACAATTGGTCTTAAGTTCATGATTTTTTTCACCTGGATCTAAGTTCATAGAAAATAGAGCTCAAAAAATTTAATGGCTTCCAAAATACACCTACTAAAGTAGCATCTAACCAAAGTTGCANACGTAATCATTAAATAGATTTAAAAAATTCTTTGTTATATAAGATGTTAAGTATTTATTTAAATTTTTAGCTTACCTGTCAGTTCATTTAAGACTCCAAGAAACCACGTTCATGATTTACCAATTATTTTATTTAATTGGTGTCAAGAAGTTTGATACTATTTTCAAATCTATTAAATTGTTTGCTTATTCAGATTTCAAAAATTCTTTGTTATATGAGATGTTAAGTATTTATTTAAATTTTTAGCTTACCTGTTAGTTCATTTAAGTATTCATTAAATTAAGGCAAGCTAATATTAGTCCAAATATGATTATAAAAAAATTAATCAAGCTGAATATGCACAAATATACGTGAAAGCTTGGCCAAAAAATCGAGCTGAATATGAACTTATAATATGACTAAGCTATGTCCGCTTGATGATATACTCAACTCAGCTCAGCTATAGCCCTATGCATGACTTAGCCTATTCAGATCATCAAATTTCTTCCTTCCACTAGGCAAGCTTATGTATGGTTTATAAAGATAGAACTTTGGAAACACTAATATTATTGTATCTGCCACAAATTTGAAAACAACAAAGAATTGACAACTATGTACAAGTTAATATCATATTCCATACAATTGGTCTTAAGTTCATGGTTTTTTTCACCTGGATCTAAGTTCATAAAAAATAGAGCTCAAAAAATTTAATGGCTTCCAAAATACACCTACTAAAGTAGCATCTAACCAAAGTTGCATCCTGTAAATAACAAGATAAAATCATAGAACATGAAAATTTTAATTTAGAAGTGGCTTTTTCTCATAAATAGTGGATGAGAATAAGATGAAAAAATGGATCATTTTTAGGTTTCTGATGATTATGATATAATATTAGGTATTCTATAACCTAATGGTTGATTTATATATTTGCAAATGTATTTCAACATATTTAGATCGTAATTATGGTAACATGGAAAAGAAACATAATTTTATTTTTGAAGAATCATTAGAATATAATTCAAATGTTTATAAGAAATAAAACNAAAACACATTTTCTGAATGGCATATACAAAATTTAAGCTACATGCACACTTGATTGCAAACACATCTGTAATTTGAAATTTAAAATTTGGAATTTTTATTTAATTAAATTAATAAATATTCTATCTCTAATAATTTAATTATATTTAAAAAAATTGTTGAATCAACCAAAAAATAATTTTAAATAAAAACAATAATATGCCTCTATAAGAAACATGACGGTTTTAATTTTCTTCATAACTACTTTCAGCTTTACGAAAAATGTCATCATCAAAAGCTTGTTAACCATGGCTTTCAACAATGCTACCTTCTCTAAAAACTTTCAACCATAAAAGGTAGAAACTTTTCAACAGTCTTCACCTACTAATGATGAAATAAATATATAAAAATGAACGCTACAATGTCAANATTTTCCATGTCCTACCTTGAAAACCTAAACTTTGAATTCTTGAAGACTAGAACCACTGATCATTATCGAAAGTTTTCTTAAGTGATTCCCGTCACTTGGGATGTAATTAACTATAGGGGCTTGCCTTCATTATCGAGAGTTTTCTCAAATGACTCCCGTCATTTGGGATGTAATTAACTATAGGGGGTAACTCCCGTCATTTGAGATGTAATTAACTATAGGGGCTTGCCTCTATAGGGAACTTGGAACCCGATCCCCGTCACTTGGGATGTAATTAACTATAGGGGCTTGCCTTTATAGGGAACTTGGAACCCAGGTTCACTTGAGATGTAATTAACTATAGGGGCTTGCCTCTATAGGGAACTTGAAACCCAGGTAAAATAAACCCTATTTCATCTTTGTATTAAATAGGGGAATTTGTCGGTCATATATAAAAGGTTCGCAGACCAAATGAATGTCACAAATCTCTTAGTTTGCAGGATTGGGCTTATTATCGGGGTCTACACTTTCCTCTTGGAATGTGTAGTATTCAGGGTGTCAGACACAATTATGCAAATTATTGGACTATTGAGATCTATTGGGTCTCATTTTTTTTTTTAAATTAAAACATACTACTTTCAAAACCCAAACTATATATCTATTATATTAAATTAAATTTCAAAATTATTTTCATATTTCATATTTTCAAAACTATCTATCGAAAAAGTTGACCGACACCGCCCACTTGAAATTCTAACAGAATATTCACCCAATAAATTCTAGCTTCCTAAATATCCACATCAATTAGGTTAGCATTGATCATGATGGTCATTTAATGGACACTAGTGCCCCCATAGAGTTTCAAATGTTAAGTGTCAAGGGTCGGGTATTTCTCAAAACGCTCAAGATAACAGCTTGAAGATGGTTCTCTAGGCTGTCTCAAGAAAGTAAAATACGTTTGATGAATGTAGAAGGCAAATCATGATGTTATTCTTACGCATCCAACACCCAATGAAAAGCTTAAGATTTGCTTCAAAACACTTAGGAGCCCAAAAATGCCAAAAAAAATCAACCTGATTATTCAACAGCAGATGGCTACCGATCAGATCTTTTCATATAAGGAAGCTCTTCAAAAAATCATAATTCTGCTAAATGATAAAGATACATGCACCGAATCGGGTTAGCCAATCAGATAGTACATGTTCAGAGTTCAACCCAATTCCAGCAAGAAAAAGAGGGTATTATCAAGAACTAAGGCTAAAAAAGTAAGGGTTCATAATCTTTTCAAACCCTAAAGCCTATAAATACCGTTTTAAATATTGCAATATTTTGATCTCCGAATTACCAGGATAAACCAATCAAGCAAGACTCATCATATGTTTGGTTCATTCTAATTTTTCATAGCAAGCCAGTCAATCTAAGACAATCGAATTGCCCTTCACGCTTCAAATTCAAGCCAAATTACTTCAGTTGAATCCCAACCAATAAGACACGACTACCAATTAAAAACCTTCCCAAAAGTTTAAGCTCAACCATGCAACATCTGTCACCAAGAATGCAAGAGTAAAATAAAAGTCATCATGGGCAAATAACCATATGTCTTTGTTTTATAATTAATCAATAATAGTGCTAATGTGGGAGAATTTATGAGAACGCTTACTTCAATCTCTTGTGGCAACCCAATCAAGATTGCACTTGTTTTTGACACTAGGAGCCAAAAAAGGGTATCAATTTGCACAAATAAGCCCTAAGATGTGAAGTTCAATTCAAGTAAAGTTTGTTTGATCAATTCGAAAGATCCATTCATTTGACCCAATCATCAAGTATCAGCACAATTCATGCTCAAACCTAACGTGTTGACAAGCAACATCAACCAAATGTCACCAATCCACAAGATTATTCTCTTTCCACGGAACTGACTTGGTTGGTCAAAATCAATTTCAATATGAATTGGAAGCTAAGACAATAAGGCATCCAATTTGCCAGCCATCGCAAATCCATCCAAAAAGAATCTTCAATTACAAGATTGCTCTTTACAACAAATGGATATTAGCTTGCCAGAAGATTATCATAAAGGCACAATCATTCACTGGTCTCAATCAATAGAGTATATTCTTAAAGAGATGCAACAACCCAAAAACAAAGATTATCAAAGTTTACAACTAATTTCTTATATATCATCTCATTATTATAAATCACAAAATCAAATTACATAAAACTTTTCCCTTAGTGTATTATGAATGTTTTCCACAATTCTTTCACCTTTACATTACTCCCCAAGTTCGGAACATCTCGATTATGATTGACTAATAATTTATTAAGCTTTACTAAAGCATAACTTCTTTACCTAATCCAATGAACCACAACATAAAACAAGCGAGCAAGCATAAACACATTCAATCCAAATTGATTGATATTCCATGCATTAACAACTAACAAATTCATTATTTTTCTTTACTTATTTAAATATGATAGTGCATTTTAATTTGTGCAAAATGTCAACTTAAAGATTGTGTCTCAACCAATAGTAGTAATGATAGCCAAGGGAATTCCTTTAAGGGGGGCAAACATGTCCCTAAATATCATATTAAAAATTTTAATTCAAGAATGTACTTCATAAGATTATTTTTATTTTTATTTTATTTTTATTTGAAAAAGATCTAATTCAAACATAATATAAATAATATTTCATTTCAAGTTATCAATAAAAATTTTTAATATTTTTAATCGACTAAATTAAAAATCAATAATTATTCTATTATTAATGAATAAACATATTGCTTCTTATCCAAGTATTTATACTTATCGTCTATTTTCTATTTAATTAGATTAATTAATCTATTATATTACAATCTACATATTGACTTAATGCAATCCATTTCTAATTTCTCAATTTAAATGAGTAAGTTTTGCTGATATTTATTTATATTATATGACTGAAAGAAAACTTTGTTCATAATTTACCAATTATTTTATTTAATTGGTGTCAAGTAAATTTGATACTAATTTCAAATCTATTAAATTGTTTGGTTATTTAGATTTCAAGAATTCATTGTTATATGAGATGTTAAGTAGTTATTTAATTTTAGCTTAACTGTTAGTTCATTTTCGTAATCATTAAATAGATTTAAAAAATTCTTTGTTATATGAGATGTCAAGTATTTATTTAAATTTTTAGCTTACCTGTCAGTTCATTTAAGACTTCAAGAAACCATGTTCATGATTTACCAATTATTTTCTTTAATTAGTGTCAAGAAGTTTGATACTATTTTCAAATCTATTAAATTGTTTGCTTATGCAGATTTCAAAAATTCTTTGTTATAAGAGATGTTAAGTATTTATTTAAATTTTTAGCTTACCTGTTAGTTCATTTAAGTATTCATTAAATTAAGGCAAGCTAATATTAGTCCAAATATGATTATAAAAAAATTAATCAAGCTGAATATGCACAAATATACGTGAAAGCTTGACCAAAAAATAGATTTGAAAATATGACTAAGCTATGTCTGCTTGATGATATACTCAACTCAGCGCAGCTATAGCCCTATGCATGACTTAGCCTATTCAGATCATCAAATTTCTTCCTTCCACTAGGCAAGCTTATTTATGGTTTATAAATATAGAACTTTGGAAACACTAATATTATTGTATCTGCTACAAATTTGAAAACAATAAAGAATTGACAACTATGTACAAGTTAATATTATATTCCATACAATTGGTCTTAAGTTCATGATTTTTTTCACCTGGATCTAAGTTCATAGAAAATAGAGCTCAAAAAATTTAATGGCTTCCAAAATACACCTACTAAAGTAGCATCTAACCAAAGTTGCATCATGTAAATAACAAGATCAAACCATAGAACATGAAAATTTTAATTTAGAAGTGGCTTTTTCTCATAAATAGTGGATGAGAATAAGATGAAAAAATGGATCATTTTTAGGTTTCCTGATGATTATGATGATATAATATTAGGTATTCTATAACCTAATGGTTGATTTATATATTTGCAAATGTATTTCAACATATTTAGATCGTAATTATGGTAACATGGAAAAGAAACATAATTTTATTTTTGAAGAATCATTAGAATATAATTCAAATAAAACACATTTTCTGAATGGCATATACAAAATTTAAGCTACATGCACACTTGATTGCAAACACATCTGTAATTTGAAATTTAAAATTTGGAATTTTTATTTAATTAAATTAATAAATATTCTATCTCTAATAATTTAATTATATTTAAAAAAATTGTTGAATCAACCAAAAAATAATTTTAAATAAAAACAATAATATGCCTCTATAAGAAACATGACGGTTTTAATTTTCTTCATAACTACTTTCAGCTTTACGAAAAATGTCATCATCAAAAGCTTGTTAACCATGGCTTTCAACAATGCTACCTTCTCTAAAAACTTTCAACCATAAAAGGTAGAAACTTTTCAACAGTCTTCACCTACTAATGATGAAATAAATATATAAAAATGAACGCTACAATGTCAATGAGGTTGGACTTTCATCAATAAACAAGAAATAAAATGGTAGGCATTTAGGAGACACATAATTCAAAGTGTAAGTTAGCCCCTAAAGAAGAGATAATGCAAATCAAGGCCAAATAAATAATAGAGAAAATCAAAATAGCTCTATCTTAGTTGATTCACCTTATTATCTCTCCCTAATCAAAACGAAGAAAATAAAAAGTAACCAAATCTCACAAGTGTCACTTATTAAAAATTTACTCAATTACTAACACTTGCTCCATATCATATAATCCTTATAGGAAAACGTCTACAATATTGAAGATAACAAAAGTTAATGATAGTAACACCATCCACTTAGCTTAATTATTGCATCTTACTACCTCAAAACATGGTCTATTTAATGCCAACCTTCAAAACATAGTTTGCTTATATTTTATCTAGTCAATATGATCCCTAAAACAAGTTTATAGCCTAAGATTGGAAGAAAGTAAACAACCAAGAACAAGATTATGTAAGCCCGTCATAGAAATTCTAATTTTATCATAAAAAATAATGCTACTTAACAAGTTAATGTTTCGGATAATCCATGGTCATATTATGGCTATCGGACAAGAATTATAAAGAAATCAATACTGGCACTATAGATAGATGATTACCCCACATATTGTTGTAATTCATCATCTAACAAGAAAAGATAAAGAGTTTAATATGGCCCGTGGCTTAATTTAAAAAAGTATAATGAACAAAAATAAAATATTTACCCAAACAAAGATAAATTATAACCAAACCAATCAAAAATTGCATCAGCAAGGTAACATTAAAAATCTTCAAGGTAAGGATGGGAAAAACAAAACTAAGGTATATTGGAAAAAAAATCAAATGCAAGTATTATGGTTCTCTGAACTTCCTGATAAGCATCGAACTAAACAGTTTGCCAAATAAAAAAATTTCTAATTCAGAAAAATATCAGACAGTATGTTCAAAAGTGCTATAATGCATTAATTTTGTGAACAGCTTACTCATGTTGTCATTAGCAAAGGCACTGCTCCATTCTGGCAAGTATTGTCTCGCTTTACCATTCCAATCCTCCTCAAAATTCACAAGCTCATCTGGCACCAAGTTCATATAAATAACATGCAAAGTCAATATTAAAGAATAAGCAAAAAAAAAAGGCCAGTCAAGAGAAAACTTATCCATCCGATATACCTTCGTTCAAGTTATGCAGTGNCGGATAATCCATGATCATATTATGGCTATCGGACAAGAAGTATAAAAAAATCAATACTGGCACTATAGATAGATGATTACCCCACATATTGTTGTAATTCATCATCTAACAAGAAAAGATAAGAGTTTAATATGGCCCGTGGCTTAATTTAAAAAAGTATAATGAACAAAAAAAAATATTTACCCAAACAAAGATAAATTATAACCAAACTAATCAAAATTTGCATCAGCAAGGTAACAATAAAAATCTTCAAGGTAAGGATGGGAAAAACAAAACTAAGGTATATTGGAAAAAAAAAATCAAATGCAAGTATTATGGTTATCTGAACTTCCTGATAAGCATCGAACTAAACAGTTTGCCAAATAAAAAAATTTCTAATTTCACAAAAATATCAGACAGTATGTTCAAAAGTGCTATAATGCATTAATTTTGTGAACAGCTTACTCATGTTGTCATNCCCTCCAGCACCAAAAAGGTCATGCCCCATCATGCTACCAAATGGCCGAGTGAAGAAGGGATCATCAAAGGGGTTCGCCCCCCCAAAGAAGCTAGAAATTAGGTTTTCTGGCCTCCCGAATCCACCGAATCCACCAAATCCAGAGGGAAACCCCCCAAACCCAAAAAAATCATCCCTCCCACCTCTGCCCCCTTGCATCGTCACCGCTTAGAAACCTAAAAATNTCCCCCCAAAGAAGCTAGAAATTAGGCTTTCTGGCCTCCCGAATCCACCGAATCCACCAAATCCAGAGGGAAATCCCCCAAACCCAAAAAAATCATCCCTCCCACCTCTGCCCCCTTGCATCGTCACCGCTTAGAAACCTAAAAATTGGCAAAAGTTTAAGACAAACGAAACAAATTCGTGGCTATAAATCCTATACAAGATGAGGGTAGAGATTATACAAGTCTAGAAACAGAACAGCAAATTGACGAAGAAAAAGATACCAAAACATCCGTAAAACCAGTATCAATATAAAAATTAATCACCGAAAGAAAACCCTAGGCCAGTTCTCAAAAAGTAAAAGAAGATTAAAGGATTACCTAACAGATCGTATGTAGGATGATTGAGAAGGAAGATTAACAAAATGAGAGNGAAGATTAAAGGATTACCTAACAGATCGTATGTAGGATGATTGAGAAGGAAGATTAACAAAATGAGAGGAAACAATCGATGTAAAGAAAATGAGAAGTGACGATCGATTATCAAGACGGTAAATTTGCCGAAGAAAGAAGTTTTTTGGGTGGAGAAGCAGAAATTGCGATAAATATTTTCGGTAAGTCGGCATACCGGTATGATATCTCGCGGTAGATTCTAGAATCTTCAATGCAGACCAAAAGCATGCCAACAATTAAACGAGTCGGGCTTCGATTAGCTTAATTAAACTTTTTATTGCTCAGTTTGAAATAGCTTATTAGTAATTTATTCCTGATTAACTCGATCCAGGCTCATTTATTCGTCCGGAATAAGCATATATTCAAATCGAAATTATAATTTATTTAAATTTAATAAAATAACTAAATTATAAAATTAATCTTTAATTTCGTAATATGGAATCATAAGTGAAATTATCCATTTAAACGTTGCCATTGATTGTTTATGCTACATAAGATAATTCATTTATTATGATTGCACGATGTGGGATTAAATGAGGGAGAGGGAAAGGGAGTGTGGGAACAGCTGGACCACGAGGCTACTAAGGTGTGAAGATTTTGCGAGCATTTACATACATGCCAGTATTTAAATATAACTAATTCTTACAGAGTAATATGGCTAATATAAAAATTTTTACATTTATGTTTATAATTTTTTAAGGTGATGAATATGCATAAAATTGTAGGGATGTCTAAAAAACTTGTTGTTCATAAATAGCTCTTGTCGGCTCGTTGAGTAACTTGTATTTGATTCGTTCGTTAAGCAAAATGGTCAAATATGAACCAATTTTTTTAGCTAGATTTATAAACGAGAGGAACACGAACAAAGGTTTGATTGCTCTTATTTGGCTCGATCTGACTTGAATTAATTAAATAATAAATAAATAATATTAATATAATATTTTATATTAATTTTTTTTATTATATTTTATAATTATTAAATGTTATTAATTCTTAAATAATTTTAGCTAGGATTATAATGGAAAATATTTTTTTTATGTTAGATATGTAAATACAAAAGAATTCGGTGGTATTTATGTAAATATCTAAAAAAAAAAAATTGTTGTAAAGCTACTTCCTAGAGAAGCAGTTTTCAAGAGCTGTCAGAAAATTGATGATGGCGAAGTGGGTATCTGTTTGACATATATGTTTTGTTGTTGTTGTGTCATATGAAAAATATTGTTTTGCCATTATATATATAATATATTAAAATAAATGTATTTTTAAGAATATTAATAATTAAATAACAGAAATAGATCGTACTATAGAAAAAACTAACAGACCAGTTAAAAATATTCTAATACATAAAAATGATAAATCATTTGAAGCAAATTATGACAATAATGAAGACAACCACGGTAGTCAACAAGTCAAAAATGATATTTATCTTAAAGTCTTGATGATCAAGTCTTTGGGACAATCTGCTATCCATGCCTACATCTCTCCACGACTGATCATGGTCTGGAGGAACCTCGTCAGTTTCACCAACCCAACGAAAAACATCACAATCTACAGGAGATCTAATTCTGAGATAAGAATAAAATCTTCTCATGTATGTCTACACTTTTGGACTGGTACTAAACACACCTATCACCATAATAATTGAGCGAAACTTTCAAAATGTTTGATGATCTCGAGCTCATATTTATTATTATTATAATACAGTATTGCCTTAATTAAAAAAATTAAGTTGATAGAACATTAGAAATTCTTAAAAAATGTAAGTAGTCTTAAAATTAGGAATTAAAGTTTATCGGTATGCAAAAGGAAAGGTACAATACATATTGCTATATATATATATTTAAAAAATAACATCCAACATAGAGATGAAATATAAACAATCAACTACAAATAACTAGGTGATGCTACATAAGTTGAGTCGTTGCATTCACTAAAGCATTAATAATCTTCTCTCTTAATTGTAACATCTCCTTGATGTCTTCTCCCTCCGAAGTGTTGTACTTGTTAGTCCAGTAGTTTTTTTTGCACCAAAGGTCCGACTTGATGTTGGTTAGTTTCCTTAGGCATATAGGTAGGTTCATCATCTAAGACCCTGAAATCGATATTATCTTGGGATGGATGCCTCCGTATAAAATTAGGGAGTGTGGTCGTTGTAAAAACTGTCTCCATTTATTTTTCTATAGAATATGTAGGCATATCTCGAAGTATAACTCACTTTTTTTTTTCCATACAGCAAATGCTCGTATATATTTCATTCTATTGCTTCTATTGGTTGATCAAAACAGGTAAATATGCTGCTAACTTATCAATCATGCAAGCTTCAACTTTTGAACAAAACATATATAATTCTATTTATAAAAGTCTCAAAAAAAAACAAAGCAAAATAGTGCTCAACAGTCTCCCCTCAAAATATCAGTCTACACTGAGGATGAGCAATATCAAACAATTCGACAAACAAAATTTCTTAGATAAACTATAAAACAATGCGCGTATAGCTATAAAAAAATGAAAAAAAATTGAAATAAATAAATTAACAATATTCATATATATTTCATTCTATTGCTTCTTCTAGTTGATCAGAATAGTTAAAAAAGTTGTTAATTTATCTATCATGTAAACTCCAACTTTGCAACAAAACATATATAAATTTATTTTTAAAAGTCTAAGAAAACTAAAAAAAAGGAAAGAGTGTTTAACATTCTCCCCTCAAATTGTTACTCTTCACAGAGAAGGAGGCATGAGCAAGCAATTTTACAAAAAAAAAATTCTCAGAAAAATTGTAAAATAATGTTTATATAGTGATGAAAAAAAATAAACAAAAAATTCTCAATGAAACAGATGAACAATACTTATATATATTTTATTTCAGAACTTCTACTAGTTGGTCAAGATATGTAAAAATCTCGGTAACTTATCCATTATGCAAACTTCAACTTTGCATAAAAAAATATGTTATTTCACTTATAAAAGTCTCAAAAATACCAAAAATGATTCAGTGTTCAATCTTCTCCCCAAACATGTTAATTTACATTGAGAATGAGACAAGAGCAAATAAATCTACCAATAGAATTTCTTAGAGAAACTGTAAAATAATGTTCATATATCCAAGCAGAAAAACACACAAAATTTTATTAAATAAATAGATGAGTAATGCTCACATATATTTTATTTCATAACTTCTAATAGTTTATTGGAATAAATATAGATATTACTTACTTATCTATCATGCAAACATCAACTTTGCAACAAATCACATGCAATTTCATTTATGAAAGTATTAGAAAAACTAAAAATAGAACGTAATGTTCAACATTCTCCCCCTAAAATATTACTCTACACTGAGGAGGAGACAGTAGCAAGCAAATCGACCGAGTAAAATCAATGTGTGCATATGTCGTAGAAGTCCACAAAGAATTCTTAAAGAAATAGATGTACAATGCTCATGAATATTTCATTTTGTATATTCTATTGGTTGATCATGATAAGAATGAATGTTGCTAACTTATCCATTATGAAAGTTCAACTTTACATCAAAACATATGCAATTCTAATTTTAAATGTCTCTCAAATACTTAAAAAAAGGAACTATTAAAGAAATAGATGAACAATGTTCATATATATTTCATTTCATAGCTTATATTGATTGATCGAAATAAATATGAATGTTGTTAGCTTATATATCATGCAAACTATAACTTTGCAAGAAAGCGCATGCAATTGAATTTGTAAAAATATTACATATACTAAAAAAAATTCTTAAGGAAATTGATGAATAATGTTCATATATTTTATTTCGTAGCTTCTATTGGTTGATCATAATATGTATAAATGCTGTTAATTTATCTATCATGCAAACTTCAACTTTATATCAAGAAACATGCAATTTTATTTATAAAACTATCTCATATATTAAAAAAAGAAAGATGTGATCAACATTCTCCTCCCAAAATATTAATCAATTCTGTAGAAGAGACAAGTGCAGGCAGATCGACCAACTAACATCAATTCAAGCATATCTGAAACAAGTTCACATCAATTCAAGCATATCTTAAACAAGCATTACAACATAATTTTTTTAGGGGTTAGATATGTAAATGCCTAGAAATTGTGCTGTATACAAGTAAATTTTTAAAAGAATTATGTGGTA
Organism: Phalaenopsis hybrid cultivar; assembly: GCA_002079205.1. NCBI lineage: Eukaryota > Viridiplantae > Streptophyta > Magnoliopsida > Asparagales > Orchidaceae > Phalaenopsis > Phalaenopsis hybrid cultivar. Next base: position 128,400 of record JXCR01073060.1, read on the forward strand.
TGCATGTAAATTTTTCAAAAAAAGAAAAAAAATAACTTTTTATAAGAGGATTTAGTATTTATGAGATATAGTTTCTGCCTCACACTTGACTTTTCTAAATAAAAAGAATATAAATTTAGTTAGAGAGTATTTAATTGGAGTATTAGATTATATACTTATTTTAAATACAATATAAATTAAATATAAGATAATTAAATATTTAAACATTTATTTGGTATAAAATAAATTATGATATTATGGAAGTAAATAAATTTAAATTTTATCATCAATATATTTCCTTAAATATTTACACTTTTGTAAGTTTATTTTCTTGATGTGTATTTTATTTTATTTTTAAATATATCTAAATCACAACTAGTTCGACGATTTAGTTTGGGTTGCCAAAGCCAACTAGACCCGTGATGCCTCCGACAAAATATGTGCATTTGGACTAGCAGACTTAACAAGGTCATAAAAGCTCGAAGAGCCCAATTGTGATTAAGCATAAAGTTTTTTTTGTCCTTCTTTAAAGAGACAAATGTTGTAAAGCCTCTTCCCTTATTAATAATAAGATTGCTGTGAAATTTCATGTNGAGCCAACTAGACCCATGATGCCTCCGACAAAATATGTGCATTTGGACTAGACAGACTTAACAAGGTCATAAAAGCTCGAAGAGCCCAATTGTGATTAAGCATAAAGTTTATTTTGCCTTCTTTAAAGAGACAAATGTTGTAAAGCCTCTTCCCTTATTAATAATAAGATTGCTGTGAAATTTCATGTAAAACTTGAACTTGTTAAGTTTAAGGTTTTATTTGGCTAGTGACCTATAGTCAGTAGTTATGCAGGAAGTGGAAGTAGCATAATCATATTATATAGATGTATAAATGAATATTTTTTATAGAATCTAAGTTTAGTTGACTTTGGGTTGGTGGGGTCAGTTCGATCGTTTGAGTTTGATAGGTTGATCCAGCCTAGTTGATCATCATCGATGCTCGATGAGGAGCTTGACATACTTGGTGGAACTAGATTTTTTTTTTTACGGACTCTATTGGGGGTAGGTTATTGCATTGCGTTGACTTTTCTACAGTTGTTGGCTCAGATGCTATTTCATCTCGTTGGCTCGTGCTTGGATCGTTTAGCTGTTTTTTTATTCACCTCACGGCTCGATTGGGTTTGACCTGATTTGCTTGGCTCAATAGTTAGTTGGTCCCCATGATCTCTTGACAGTGGGTCTGCCCTCATCATACATTTTCCGTTTGGATCATTAGTTCTCTTTAAGATCAGTGTAGATATATTTTCGACGTACAACCATTGTTATTAACTTTTTAAAATTGAAATACACTCTTTCATGCATAAATTTTTTAATCTTATCATCATTATTAACCTCAACGAACATACATCTTTTAATGCATAATTTTATGGCACCAATGTTATGTGTAAATATAAAATTTAAAGTATTAGAGACTAAGACATGTAAATACATAAGAAATGTGAGGTATGTATGTAAATTAAAAAAAATAATAATAAATTATAAGAAAATATTAATAGTATTGAATTTGTAGGATTTTTTTGGAACTTAAAATTCAATTAGTTTATTTATAGCATTTAAATAACATTTTTTAATTAATTATTATGTTTTACAATTTTTATAAAAATAAGTAATCAAATTTGCCTTTTTTTGCGCCAATGCTTTTCACGGTCCGAAATAATTTTCGTAGAGAGTTGGGCCACTAATGATGAACGTTGAACGACAATGAAAAACAATTATATTTTATCATTTAGGGTCTGTTTCGGGCAGCTGCAGCTTATCCAACTTATCCAGATAATCAGTTTATCCTGATAATCTGCTGATCAGTAGCTTATTTTAATAAGCTGGCTAGCTGTTTGGTTAATGCGTTTCGAAAACAGCTGATTCTATATAAAAAATCATTCTGCCCCTATTTTGGATAAACTGTTTAGCTGTTTGGTTTATGCGTTTGGAAAACAATTGATGCAAGTATAATGATAAATGAAAGTAAATACAAGATTCTCATTATTTCTCATGACAAAAGAGGTACCTCTTAAATGTTCTTCCAAAACTAAATTGAAATTGTCTCTTAACATTGTCAACAACTATTATAGATATTGTTCCAAACGTAAGATCATCCACTGTTGTTTATAAATACACAATCCAATCAAAATGACTATACTGCAGAAAGGCGTCCAAATTTAAAACTAACCGACTTTCATATTCATCAAAATGTCAATCCCCTCAAAACAACTACACTACGCAAATCAAATCACCGCTCACAATTCTAAATGCCAGATCAAAAAACACAACAAGAGTATTTCAAATCTAACCTTCTATAGGCAGCAAAATAAAAAAGAGAAAAGTGAGACAAACTTTTTTTTGAACTGCGAAAATTAATCATTTATGCATTTCTCTATTTGATCAAGTGATTATGAAGTGCAAAGGCTAATTTTTTAGATTTTTTGTAAGAGTATAAAATTGATCATTAAAGGGGGAAAAAGAAAAATCTGTAAAAGAAAAAAAATTATCATAGTAGAAACCCAGTCCTTGGAGACCTCAGCCTGTTCACTATCGGTCTCACCATCCCAACCCCATAGCCGATCCCCTCTACTGCGTGAAGAACACCAGGAAGGAGGCGGTGAGGATTGTGAAGAATCGTAGAAGAAGAATCAATCTAGTGGAACGGTAGAGAGGAGTAGGCGAGGCGAATCGCAGGAGAAGCATCAATCTAGGTGAGGTGAACCAGAGGGGAAGAATCGCTGAAAACGAAGGGAGAGGAGTAGGCAAGGCGAATCACTGGAAGGAATCGGCGAATCGGAGGGGAAGAGGGGAAGAATCGATCTAGGCGAGGCGAATCGGAGGGGAAGAGGGGAAAAATCGCAGAAAACGAAGGGTAGTATCGTGATCGAAGACCAAAACGCCCAGACGCGGGGTCATATGCACGTTCAGCGTCTAATACATTTTAAAAACTCCATTTTCTAAACTCATGAAAAACGCTTTAAACAAACGCTTAACGGCATTTTGAAAATGCACAAGCGGCAAATAAACTGCCACAAACGCACCCTTAGTGTCTTATCAAACCTCTACTGACATTTCTTGTGCAAAAATATCTTTTACAAATTTAAACTATTCCACTTTTTTATGAAATAACTTATAATATTCTATTTTTAAAAATATCATTATTTTAATATAAAAAAAGAGTAAAATATATGTTTTCAGCATATGGCATATATATTAAATTTTATAATTTATGTATTAGATATATAAATACATAAGAATCGAGTGGCATGCATGTAAATCTTCGCCACAACATTTGATTATTTGTTTTAGGTCTTCAGAGGAGCGCGACTATCATTATCACAAATGAAAGCTGGAGATGTAAGTGGCTTAAATAATGGAGAGAAAGACCCAACTGCCAACGCATTAAAGTTGAATTGAAAGAAATAATTGTGATTGGAATTAGATTGATTGAAAGTATACACAATGGAGGCAATGATTTAAGTTTGCTGTTGCATATTATTAATTAACATAACTATGATTAAGAGTTTTCAAAAGATGGACACTTCCACTCTCTTCTATCATTAAGAAGATCCCTTAATGACCATCAACAACTTTATGAAAAAAATATATATTTTTTTTTAATTTTTGTATTATTATTAACAAATTTTGGGCCAAAACACAAGAGTTGGGATATGGAAAAGCATTAACTTTAATTATAATTCAACATTATGCAAGCCACTTCTTATTTTTCTTATTATTATCAACAAACCTTTGTTGCCAAATAGAGTAAAAATTTGGAGAAAACTAAACATTTAGAATCTGTTTTGGGGTGGCTAGAGCTTTTTAAGTATGTGATTATAAAATTGTGGTGGGGAAAATAATTTCTTAAAAAACGCAGCGAGAATAATAAGTATATATCTTTTCCAAAAATTATGATAGCAGATTTCTTACACTCACTGCGCTTTAACATGTTAGATTGAGAAAAACGACATTTCATAAGATAAAAAAATACATTTATAGAAAACAACAAGAAAATATTTCCTCAAATTGTATTGTAGTGACAATGTGAAACACAAAGCAGACAAAAAGATGTCCCAAACAGATTAAACCTAAAAAATTTTCATTTGATCAAATATATATCTTAATCAACATAAAGTATGATTTTGAAATTGCTCAACGAGAGTTAATCAAATTTTCATGTTTTTTTCTAAAGATCATTGGAACTCTAAAGGTCATAAAAGTGACCATTTCATCATGATAATTTCTACAAACCAAAGAAGGTGGCGATCTTAAGAGCATGAAGTTCCAAACACTTCTTAATTATTTATAGGAATGCGAATTATTTTGGTATAACTCCTGAGCTGTAATAGAATTCCCCAACTATATCAGTTTAATACTTTGCATATACTACTATTTGTGATCTACCACAAAATAAATAATTATCTTTAGTGCTTCTTTAATTTTCATGATAATTTAACTATTTATAAAATATATAAATGTAATATTAATGATTGAGTAGCAGAGAAAAAAATATTAGTGTTGAATCATTTTAGAACCTAGGATCATGTATTGACCGTGAAATATACCCAAATCCTACTAGTAATGAGAAGAAGAGCGAGCGCGAGAGAGAGAGAGCAGAGCAATTTGGGGGAAGATAGATAGATAGATAGAGAGAGAGAGAGAGGGAGAGAGAGAGAGAGAGAGATAACCCACCATCGCCTCCCTCCTTTTATTTATGCATTTGCCTCCTATATACAAGCGCTAAGGTGTTCGTTTTCATGGTATAAAAATTATGTAACAATATCAAGTCATATTCAATAGTTTTGTCATTTCAAGGAAATTTATGTCATGTTTGTTAATTTTTTGTCATGTATTGTAGTTTTATGTCATGTACTGCAATTTTAAGTCACGTCCTACAATTTTATGTTATATCTCATAATCTAATTGACCTTTACAGTTCAATAGTTTGACAATTTGACAATTGATCAATTTGTCAATTCTCCAGTTAGACATTTGAACTAATTCTCCTGCTATGCAGTTCAACCAGTTCTCTTACAAGGCAATTCCACCAGTTCTCATGCTAGATAGTTTTGTGGCTGAGTAATTCAACAACTTGGTGGTTTAACAATTGGGCAATTCAATAGTTCAACAACTGAGCAATTCAACAATTCAAAAAGTCAGCGGTTCATAAGGCTTTTTTAGGTGTATACAATTAGGAATTTTGATTTACATTTGTATGTGATCAGCAAAAACAGTTTGATATACTCAATCTATAATTAAATGCCCATGTACTTGTTTATTGGCTATTTAATTTGTTATAAATAGCGAAATGTAATTATCTTTGATGCGTAATCAACATTTCTTTATGAAGCACGAATATCAATGCATTTTTATAATAGATTTTTCAAATTCAAATTTTAGTATTTTGATATCGACTTCAGCAAGTTTATAATAAAACTATTTGTGTTAACAAGATGAACCCAATGATGTCAAAATTGGTTTAATTCAGGTTCAAGCAAGACAAGATAAAGTCGTTAAAGCATAAGTAGAGGCTTTGGCTTGTCAATTAAATGATCAAATGAACCTTAAATTTGACATATTTATAGTTGAATTGAACATCTTGATGAGGAAAATCCAAGGTCATAAAATCACTCAATTTTGAGGTCATTAAGATGACCATATTTTCTTAAAACCAACAAATAATTAAGAGGGATCAGCAAAACAAGTTGAACATGTGGTTAGGGAAGTTACATGCCCCTCCCAAACTCACTTTAGGAGAAGAGGAGGAAGATAATGAGAAGAGAAATTCCATGTATGTTATGGAGGGAAAACCCGACAAGTAACCACAGGCTTCCGTAACCGCAAGCCACCGTCGACCGTCGATCAAAATTATAATTTTTACTGTACAATTGTAAGCTTGTTCTCTATAGTGAAAGAATGACATACTTTTGTACTTACAAAACTATAATGGATTACTCTGATTAGGCTAGACCCCATGGTTTCTATCATTTCAAGATTTTTTCATGTAAAAATCTTGATGTATCCTCTTGTTAATTTTTTATTATCTGTGTATGTGTTGGACCTTCATGTAATAAAAAAACTCTAATTTATTACTCTCCCATCACAAATCTTCTGGAACACAACAATTTGATGTCATATGAATAAAATAAATTCCTATATTTATAGAATTTTAGACACCTATTCAACTGCTAAGAAGCATCGTACTTAAACCTCCCGCTCAAATATCAACTATTCCATGAGACTATATTGTAGTCATGGATGACAAGCCTTACATTTTTTCCCCTTGATGGGCATCACCCTAATGGGGAAGATGCATCTTTTTGCTTCTTAAAGTTCTCATATTGAGAATGGAGGAATCTCAAAATAAATTTTTTAAGTTTCCACATGAAGTTCCACAACCAATATTAGCACAAATGAGTGAGTTTTTCTACCCCAAGACCAACCACCAATTAAGGCACCATAAAGAGAACACTTCATAAGCAACCTCTCATCATGCTAGAGATCTTTCTCAATTGGGTCAGGAAGTCGACCTCTTGGATATTGCTAACTTCACACTTCTATCTCATGCAAACGAACGAAACTGCAAACCTTTAACACACTTGAAGGACTTGACTCAACCTCATAATGTGATTCACAATGAGATACAATGTATGGTTGATGAAGAACTCTCTTTAAGAGACAAAAGTTATTTTCTTATTCTTCATAGTTCTTAGGAGTCTTCACCTTTTGCTGATATAGTCTTTCAATAACACAATATAAGAGAATTCAAGCTTCAAAGCATTGACTCTTATGATGGAATGTTTGATCTATATGAACATGCTGATCATTATAAAACTATTAGACATATACAATGAGCCTCTGATGCACTCTTCTATCAAGTTTTTCCTACCATCCTCAATGGTCAGGTGCATTTTTGTCTTTTCCCGATATACGAGTCGTTGGTTCTATTCGCTCTTAATAAGAACTATTCATAACTTTACTTGTCAGACTATTTGTGAAATAATTAATAACAAATTAAAAGATTATCAAATACTCCTCTCATCTTTCTAGAATTCATCAAAATGAAGGAGGACAACTTATAGAATATTTTCAAAGATTTTCTTTTGAAGCTCATTGAATTTTAGGATTAGTTCTAGAGCTATTAAGAGGTGTCTTTTGAGGAGTGTTACTTCTGGAGAATTCTACTCATCATTAATGTGAGATACATTTTGCTCTTAAGCCAACTTTATCCTTCATGTTGAGGATCCAATCAATGCTGATGAATCTATTAATATACATAAAAGATAATTTGAATAATGTTCATACAAACACAAACACGATCTTGGAGAAATTTCACTAAATCCCAATGAAGGAAGCAAATAAAGTCAACAAATGAAAAACATTCTTTTCATCAAAATCAATACTAAACATCCAATCAAATTCCACTAAACACATCAAGAAGTAATATTTTAATGGATATTCAAAATTCTAAATAGCTTAAGTGGGCAGAGTCACAAAAACTTCAAATGGTGGGGGCCAATCTTGATATAATCATTTTCATCTTTCAAAAGAGCATTAAAAAAAAAGTCATCACTTAAAAAAAAAAAAACTAGATGTTTGATACATCAAGACCAATTCGGACATTATTTACAAGAACAATATCGAGAAGATCAAGAGAGCCTTGGAAAGAAAAATATTGGAATTATTGAATGAGGAATACAACTATAACCAATTGCATCTATATACAAGACTATTTGCTCTAATTTGTTGAAAAATCTTATTATGCAGGTTTAAAATTTTATTTCTTAGAATCATTTCTCTTTTATTTTTGTTCTTAAAGATAAATCAATAATTGAAATAATATTTTTGTTATCGGTTTAATTTTAATAAATGATATTGTTTATAAAAAGTGGCCCTGATATGGGAAAGCAATAATAGCCTTAATATGATTAGGCAAAAGCAGTTTGAAGGCAACGACAACCTCAATATGGGTAGGCAACAATATTCTGAAAGCAACAATAACTTTGATATGTTAAGGCGACAGAAACCTCAAATTGGATAGTCAACAACAGCCTGAAGACAACAACAACATGAATGTGGGGAAACAACAACAACCCAAAATTTTTAGGCAACCATCGCCTAAATGGGCGTAGGCAATAACAACCTGAAGATATTAGACAAACATAGTCTATAGACTCATAAGGGGTATATATAGGTGAAAATTTGAAAAAAAAAATGGCATGGTTTTTGAAATTTGAAGGTTTTCTTTGCTAGAGAATAGACGGGCTTACAAGCTCACTCGTGTGAATGGTTACACAACCATTCCACTTGTATGTTGCACAACTAATCCTACATCACTTGCAACTACTCTTGTGCACGTCCTCTGCACATGCATTATGGCACCTGCACACACATGCCCATGCTTGTGGCCACAAATGCACTTACCCGCAAACACACACATGAACACTAGCCTTGTGCACGCACCTGCACATGCACGAACACACATGCACACACACAAACACGAGAGCAAGCCCACACGACACACATGCACACACAAGCACTTACCACAAGCACTTGCCATTGCTTGTGCTTGCTCATGCGTACGTTGCTACAACCCGCTAATGCTAGTGTTCGCATGTCAACCTCACTACTTTCTTGGGCACACTATTGTGCTCATTTGCTTGGACGCACATACATGTGAACCCGTACATGCTTGGCCATGTGCCTAGATGACTCCCACCACCTAACAATCGTTATTCGACCAACATTGAGCCACTGTAGCCACTATCGTCTAGCCACTGTTACAAAATATGGCAAAAATAATATAATCAAAACTCCTTAGAGAATCCATGACAACTCAAATCTCCTCAATTTAAAAATTTTTGTAACGTCTAAAATTATATAC
>JXCR01073061.1:0-21171 GCA_002079205.1 Phalaenopsis hybrid cultivar
TAAAATACATGGTGAAAATCCAAAATTTTTGCATAGAAGTAAAGCTCTTATCTTAAGAAATCTGAATCTAGCAAATTTTTCTTGATTCCACCAAGAAATCTCTACTTAAAGGTGTGCCCTAGCTCTCCAAAATTGCAATTTTGAGAGGTAGAAGAAGACGCGAGACGTCAAAAATGGTGTTTTTGGATCAAAATTTCACTTTTAAATATGCCAGTTTTCATGAACCGGTGCTTAATGCCCGGGTAAGTGGTGCTTATGTGCTTGCCTCTCGGGTTAGCTCGCGCTTGAGCGTGATATGTTGTGCTTAGGCGCTAATGCATTATTTTTGAAATCTTCAAATTTAAGTAAAATGCACTATTTTCCCTAAGTAAACCACCCCTAAATGGTCTCATATCACTTAATTGACTATTTTCAACTTCCTATAACTTCCCTCTCTCTCAAAATTCTCCTTAATAACTATTTTAATTTGAGGCTAAAACAACACAAAATTTTCACAAAAACAAACTTATATTAATTCAGAAACAAGTACAAATACTATTGACACTTAATTCTCACTCCAAATAGTCTCGAATGAGAAAATTTTCCTAAGTACAAAACACTTAACATCATTCACAATGAAACACATAAGTAACATAAACACCAACACATGACTTAAACACTAAAAACACTTAAAGACAATAACTTTAATCACACAAAAAAAACCGTAGAACTTAATTCCATTCTTCATTAGAAGGAACAAATTCAGGTCCTTCATTAGTCTCTCCTGGGCCAACTGGAATATAAAGTTGATTAAACGAACAGTGGTGCGTGCTCTGATGTAATCTTCTTCAATCCACTTTTGCTTAAGAAACATCTCCTTATCTGCTTCCTTTATATAACTAGCGTGAATAAATTGCATTTTCAATTGCCATCCAATATGCTCCAGATGTGCATGAATTTCCAGTACCATAGTCTCTAGTATAGACATGGTATTTTCAATTTTGTTGATTTTCTCTGACATCCCTTTAATACTAATGGCTAATAAACTGTTATACATCTCTTCTGCACTTTAACTATGGTCTCTTACTTCTTCTTCAAATCCATCTCCCATGAAGACTTCAGCTTAAAATCTCTCTCTCTTTTAGACTTTTAGGGCTAGAAAGGATATAGGGTGAAATTCCTTCACTAAACCCTTCTATTTAAAGGCCCAAATTCTTCCAGTAACTCCTAGATACGTTAAGAAACTACCAAGACACGTTTTTGCAAACTTTTAGGCGATTTTTCCTTCTAGAATATTAATTTTGCACATGTTCTTAAACTGTCGCGCTTAAGCGCCGGATTTGGCGCTTAAGCCCCAGTGCACATTTTTTCACAAGTCAACTTAACGTCCAAATTCTCATTTTAACATGTCCAAATCACTAATTTAAGTCTTAAAATCAATACTAACACATAATACTCTCAAAAATGCTACCCTAATTTTCTTTATCACACATAAAACAACAATAAAAACAAAAACACACTAATACTTATGGGTCGCCTCCCACAAAGCGCTTGGTTTTACATCATCAGCCCGACGTAACCAGTGCTTACTCTGGTTGAACCAACATCATTCCATCATTAAACTTCTGTTTCTCCCCTATGTAATATGGTTTCAGTCTATGTTCATTCACTTTAAAGATTTTCTCAGATTTAGGATTTTTAATATCCACAGCTCCATAAGGATAAACTTTCATTAAAATAAATGGGCCCATCCACCTGGATTTAAGTTTCCCTAGAAATAATCTTAACCTTGAATTATATAGTAAAACTTGTTACCCTTATTAAAAATTTTTAGAAAGAATCTTTCGATCATGCCACATCTTCATCTTTTCTTTATAAATTTTGGCACTTTCATAAGATTCATTCCTTATCTCTTCAAGTTCGTATAATTGTAATAATCTTTTCTCACCAGCATCTTTCAAATTATAATTGAACTCTTTAATTGCCCAATTTGCTTTATGCTCAAGTTCAACTGGTAAGTGACAAGCTTTCCCAAATATTAGCTTATATGGGGAGATTCCTATAGGAGTTCTATATGCAGTTCTATAAGCCCACAAAACATAGTCAAGTTTGAATGACAAATCCATTTTTGTTGGATTCACAGATTTTTTCATAATTCTTTTAATTTCTCGATTCGAAAAATCAGCCAAAACACTTGTCTGAGGATGATAAGTAGTAGCAATCCTATGATTTATATGATATTTTTTTAATATCTTCTCCATTATAGCATTTCTGAAATGACTTCCCCAATCAGTAATGATAACACTTGGCATCACAAATCTACAAAAATATATTCTTTTTAAAAAACTTTGTAACACTTTGAGCATCACATCGAGGTAAAGCAACAGCTTCTATCCATTTGGATACATAGTCCACAGCCAATAGAATATATAAATTTCTGAAAGATGGTATAAATGGTCTCATGAAATCTAATCCCTAAACATCAAATATTTCAACTTCTAGCATATAATTGAGGGGCATCTCATTTCTTCTAGAAATATTGCCTCCTCTTTGTCATCTATCACAATTTTTAATATAAAAATTAACATCTCTAAAAATTGTAGGCCAATAAAATCTAGATTGTAAAATTGTGTATGTTGTTTTATCAACACCAAAATGTCCCCCAAAATCAGAATTATGAGATTTTTGGATAATCTCATAAGTTTCTTTTAATGGTACACATCTTCAAATAATTAGATCCTTTCTTTGTTTATATAAAAATCAGTCATCCCAAAAATAAGTCTTAGCTTCAGAAATAAATTTCCTCTTATGTTGGTATGTCATTCCATAGGGTATAATATCACTAACAACAAAGTTCACAATGTCGGCATATCACGGAACACGCCACTCATTAATAGTGAACAGTTTTTCATCTATAAAATGTTCATTAATTTCATTTTCAAAATAGAGTGGTTTTTCTAATTCAAGCCTGGACAAATGACCCACATTTGGATTTTCGATCCCCTTCTAATCTACTATTGAAAAATCAAATTCTTATAAAAGAAGAATCCATCTTATAAGTCTAAGTTTACCATTCTTCTTTAACATTAAATACTTAATAGCAGAATGATCTGTATCCAATATACAATGAGTTCCCATTAAATATGATCTAAATTTATCAAAAGCATATACTATTGCTAATAACTCTTTTTCAGTTGTTGTATAATTAATTTGAGTTTCATAGTAAATAACATTGAAAATTTTATCATAACTTTGTCCTAAAACAGCTCTTATAGCATAATCATTAGCATCACACATCAATTCAAAAGATTTTTCCCAGTTTGGTGAAACTATAATTGGTGAAGTGATTAATTTTTTATTAATAATTTAAAAGCTTTTAGGTATTTCTCATCAAAATTGAAAATTACATCTTTCTCTAGTAAATGGCATAAAGGCTTAGCAATCTTTGAAAGTCTTTAATATATCATCTGTAGAATCCAGCAAGTCCTAAAAAACTCCTAATTTCCCTTACATAGACTCACAAATTCATAAAAAAAACAACAACTGAGGTTAATTTAATCTCCCTTCTACTCACATTTCCCCTCCTTACTTTCGATTTCTAACAGAAGAAACTACACTAATAAAGTGGGTGTATTATAAATATTTATATTGTTATCATCCATGGACCAGAATTTCATCATGTGTTTCCAATGTCAGGGTTACTCTATGTCTAAAGTATACACAATCTGGTAAATAAAAATAGTGCAGTTCATCCAGATGTTGTTCACTTAGTAAGTTCGTGACCTTACTCGGTGAAGAAAAAGTCAAAAAAAGGAAGTAATAGAGTTGACATGGAGTGCTCCAAGTCCAAACTCTATATGCTTCAAGGTAATGTTCAGCTATGGTTGAGAATAAAGTTGTTAAAGACTCGTCAAATTGCTACTACCCAAAATCATATATAAATCTAGTCATGACAAAGGAATTACCTCACAAAATTAATCCAATCCACTCTTACACATCAAACACGGTTCAAAGTCCAACGTCTCACTATTATCCAATCCAACATAACAGCACTCACACTAAACATATAACAAAGATAACCATGGGTTTCCTCCCATGAAGCGTTTGGTCTAACATCGACGACCCGATGCATCCAAGTTTTACTCTGGTTGCCTCAACATTAGAATCTCATTCATTTTGTCTATATACCACCGAATATGTCATTTAATGATTTTGAATAACTCTTTCTTAGAAGATCTTTTACTAATTTCATCATTCAATTCAGGTTCCTCTTGTGAATGAGTCGAATCTGAAGATATAAGGACTGGTGGTGTAGATGAAGTCCCAAAATAGGTAGGCTTTAAAATTGTATGGGTTACATTCATCTTAAGTTCATGAGATTTTTCAACAGATGAAATTAAAAGTATTTTATTTTCGGTAACGTCCATCATTTTGACACCTCTCCTGAACATACATACAGTCTTCTTTAAAAAATATTTTCAACTCATCATGAAAGTACATTTTGATCTCATCTGTTAACTTACTCTCAAAACCTTCTTGGAAATAGTATGTACTTATATAATCAAATTCATCCACCAGAAAACAATCATCATTTTTTTCTCTTAGTTGGATATTTCATTGTCCTTAAAACATCAAAAGTGGTTTCATGGACATTAATATTCATAGTCAACTATCCTTTTTGCACATCTAGCATAGCTTGTCCTGTAACAAGAAAAGGTCTCCCCAAAATAATTAAATTTTCTTTATCTTCCTCCATATCTAATACAATAAAGTCCACAGAAAAGATATATTTATCCACTTTAACAAGCACATCTTCTATAATCCCTTTTGGAAAAATGATAGATCGAAAAGCTAAATTAAGGGTTATAGTAGTGGGAGAAATATTGGCTAAACCTAACCTTCTAAATATAGATAGAGGCATCACATTAATGCTTGCTCCTAAATCACATAATGCTTTTCCACATAATCTTTCTCCAATTGCACAAGGAATTATTAAGCTACAAGGATCTTTAAGTTTCTGAGGAAGCTTTCTCTGAATTATAGCACTGCACTCCTCACTTAGTGCAACTCTCTCGCAATCCTTAAATTTCCATTTCTTGTTAATATCTCATTCATAAACTTTGCATAGCTTGGCATCTATTCAAAAGCTTTAGCAAAATATATATTTATCGTGAAATTCTTAAATACTTTCTCCTCTCTGTCCGGGTGGCACCTATGCGCCAATTTGGGCTCTTAAGCGTCGGGAACAGGCACTTAAGTGCCTTATTTTAGTCCCCATAGCTCCCGTGTGCCCCGATTCGACTCGATTTGCTCTATTTTGCTCTGTTTTGGTCCATTTTTGTTCATTTTGCTCCAGTCACTCCAAATTCTTCAATTTGATGTACCTACAACCAAAAACACAAGAAAACTTACCTTTAAAGTGCAATATCATTATAAAATATAGCATAAAAAATAATACATTTTTAGGCACATTTGTCTCCTACACCCACTAGCCCTGGGCTAAAGTCTAGCTTAGACCAATACATGAAGGACCCAAAGTAAGGGATTTCATTGGTCCTTGGCTCAAATAGGATGGTTGACACCTCACATTTACCAAAACACCCCAAAATCCCAAATTTGAGCAAAATTCCTAAAATTACTCAAACCACTCAAATTTGTTCAAAAATCATCTCAAATCATTTGAAACTACCCAAATTACCCAAAACTCCCCAAATCTACTCAAATTACCAAAATACCCTCAAATTGGCCAAAATTACAAAAATACCCTTGATGATCAAAACTTTCTAAAAACCCACAAAATCATTTCAAATGTCTCCAAAACCAATTTAAACCCTTCAATTAAGCCTAATTTGATCAATTTGACCAAGTTTGACCAAAAGCCCCAAATTGCCCTTAAAGGCCCAATTTCTCCAAATTCACTCCAAATCTCCATCAATTTCATCTCAACTTTCCCCAATTTTCAATTCTAAACTCAAATTAATCATTCTTATGATCATTTCAAACTAAATTCAAGCTTAATTGACCCATGCTTTGAGCTCAATTTTGATCCAAACCAGAACCCTAAATTTTGACCATATGATCCAATCTCACACAATTGAACCTCATAGCCCACTCAATTGCCTCAATTTGGATCCCAAACTCTTCCTAAAATTCCTATTATTCAAATTTAGCCCTCAATTGTCGTTTCTCAAGCTTCAATTTTACACAATTTTAACCCAAATCAAAAATCCCCAAATTTTCTCCAATTTAGCCATGTGCCCAAATCCCACCAAATTGAATGTCCTAACCCCAAAATTGGCACCCAATTAATGTTNGCCAATAGAATATATAAATTTCTGAAAGATGGTATAAATGGTCTCATGAAATCTAATCCCTAAACATCAAATATTTCAACTTCTAGCATATAATTGAGGGGCATCTCATTTCTTCTAGAAATATTGCCTCCTCTTTGTCATCTATCACAATTTTTAATATAAAAATTAACATCTCTAAAAATTGTAGGCCAATAAAATCTAGATTGTAAAATTGTGTATGTTGTTTTATCAACACCAAAATGTCCCCCAAAATCAGAATTATGAGATTTTTGGATAATCTCATAAGTTTCTTTTAATGGTACACATCTTCAAATAATTAGATCCTTTCTTTGTTTATATAAAAATCAGTCATCCCAAAAATAAGTCTTAGCTTCAGAAATAAATTTCCTCTTATGTTGGTATGTCATTCCATAGGGTATAATATCACTAACAACAAAGTTCACAATGTCGGCATATCACGGAACACGCCACTCATTAATAGTGAACAGTTTTTCATCTATAAAATGTTCATTAATTTCATTTTCAAAATAGAGTGGTTTTTCTAATTCAAGCCTGGACAAATGACCCACATTTGGATTTTCGATCCCCTTCTAATCTACTATTGAAAAATCAAATTCTTATAAAAGAAGAATCCATCTTATAAGTCTAAGTTTACCATTCTTCTTTAACATTAAATACTTAATAGCAGAATGATCTGTATCCAATATACAATGAGTTCCCATTAAATATGATCTAAATTTATCAAAAGCATATACTATTGCTAATAACTCTTTTTCAGTTGTTGTATAATTAATTTGAGTTTCATAGTAAATAACATTGAAAATTTTATCATAACTTTGTCCTAAAACAGCTCTTATAGCATAATCATTAGCATCACACATCAATTCAAAAGATTTTTCCCAGTTTGGTGAAACTATAATTGGTGAAGTGATTAATTTTTTATTAATAATTTAAAAGCTTTTAGGTATTTCTCATCAAAATTGAAAATTACATCTTTCTCTAGTAAATGGCATAAAGGCTTAGCAATCTTTGAAAGTCTTTAATATATCATCTGTAGAATCCAGCAAGTCCTAAAAAACTCCTAATTTCCCTTACATAGACTCACAAATTCATAAAAAAAACAACAACTGAGGTTAATTTAATCTCCCTTCTACTCACATTTCCCCTCCTTACTTTCGATTTCTAACAGAAGAAACTACACTAATAAAGTGGGTGTATTATAAATATTTATATTGTTATCATCCATGGACCAGAATTTCATCATGTGTTTCCAATGTCAGGGTTACTCTATGTCTAAAGTATACACAATCTGGTAAATAAAAATAGTGCAGTTCATCCAGATGTTGTTCACTTAGTAAGTTCGTGACCTTACTCGGTGAAGAAAAAGTCAAAAAAAGGAAGTAATAGAGTTGACATGGAGTGCTCCAAGTCCAAACTCTATATGCTTCAAGGTAATGTTCAGCTATGGTTGAGAATAAAGTTGTTAAAGACTCGTCAAATTGCTACTACCCAAAATCATATATAAATCTAGTCATGACAAAGGAATTACCTCACAAAATTAATCCAATCCACTCTTACACATCAAACACGGTTCAAAGTCCAACGTCTCACTATTATCCAATCCAACATAACAGCACTCACACTAAACATATAACAAAGATAACCATGGGTTTCCTCCCATGAAGCGTTTGGTCTAACATCGACGACCCGATGCATCCAAGTTTTACTCTGGTTGCCTCAACATTAGAATCTCATTCATTTTGTCTATATACCACCGAATATGTCATTTAATGATTTTGAATAACTCTTTCTTAGAAGATCTTTTACTAATTTCATCATTCAATTCAGGTTCCTCTTGTGAATGAGTCGAATCTGAAGATATAAGGACTGGTGGTGTAGATGAAGTCCCAAAATAGGTAGGCTTTAAAATTGTATGGGTTACATTCATCTTAAGTTCATGAGATTTTTCAACAGATGAAATTAAAAGTATTTTATTTTCGGTAACGTCCATCATTTTGACACCTCTCCTGAACATACATACAGTCTTCTTTAAAAAATATTTTCAACTCATCATGAAAGTACATTTTGATCTCATCTGTTAACTTACTCTCAAAACCTTCTTGGAAATAGTATGTACTTATATAATCAAATTCATCCACCAGAAAACAATCATCATTTTTTTCTCTTAGTTGGATATTTCATTGTCCTTAAAACATCAAAAGTGGTTTCATGGACATTAATATTCATAGTCAACTATCCTTTTTGCACATCTAGCATAGCTTGTCCTGTAACAAGAAAAGGTCTCCCCAAAATAATTAAATTTTCTTTATCTTCCTCCATATCTAATACAATAAAGTCCACAGAAAAGATATATTTATCCACTTTAACAAGCACATCTTCTATAATCCCTTTTGGAAAAATGATAGATCGAAAAGCTAAATTAAGGGTTATAGTAGTGGGAGAAATATTGGCTAAACCTAACCTTCTAAATATAGATAGAGGCATCACATTAATGCTTGCTCCTAAATCACATAATGCTTTTCCACATAATCTTTCTCCAATTGCACAAGGAATTATTAAGCTACAAGGATCTTTAAGTTTCTGAGGAAGCTTTCTCTGAATTATAGCACTGCACTCCTCACTTAGTGCAACTCTCTCGCAATCCTTAAATTTCCATTTCTTGTTAATATCTCATTCATAAACTTTGCATAGCTTGGCATCTATTCAAAAGCTTTAGCAAAATATATATTTATCGTGAAATTCTTAAATACTTTCTCCTCTCTGTCCGGGTGGCACCTATGCGCCAATTTGGGCTCTTAAGCGTCGGGAACAGGCACTTAAGTGCCTTATTTTAGTCCCCATAGCTCCCGTGTGCCCCGATTCGACTCGATTTGCTCTATTTTGCTCTGTTTTGGTCCATTTTTGTTCATTTTGCTCCAGTCACTCCAAATTCTTCAATTTGATGTACCTACAACCAAAAACACAAGAAAACTTACCTTTAAAGTGCAATATCATTATAAAATATAGCATAAAAAATAATACATTTTTAGGCACATTTGTCTCCTACACCCACTAGCCCTGGGCTAAAGTCTAGCTTAGACCAATACATGAAGGACCCAAAGTAAGGGATTTCATTGGTCCTTGGCTCAAATAGGATGGTTGACACCTCACATTTACCAAAACACCCCAAAATCCCAAATTTGAGCAAAATTCCTAAAATTACTCAAACCACTCAAATTTGTTCAAAAATCATCTCAAATCATTTGAAACTACCCAAATTACCCAAAACTCCCCAAATCTACTCAAATTACCAAAATACCCTCAAATTGGCCAAAATTACAAAAATACCCTTGATGATCAAAACTTTCTAAAAACCCACAAAATCATTTCAAATGTCTCCAAAACCAATTTAAACCCTTCAATTAAGCCTAATTTGATCAATTTGACCAAGTTTGACCAAAAGCCCCAAATTGCCCTTAAAGGCCCAATTTCTCCAAATTCACTCCAAATCTCCATCAATTTCATCTCAACTTTCCCCAATTTTCAATTCTAAACTCAAATTAATCATTCTTATGATCATTTCAAACTAAATTCAAGCTTAATTGACCCATGCTTTGAGCTCAATTTTGATCCAAACCAGAACCCTAAATTTTGACCATATGATCCAATCTCACACAATTGAACCTCATAGCCCACTCAATTGCCTCAATTTGGATCCCAAACTCTTCCTAAAATTCCTATTATTCAAATTTAGCCCTCAATTGTCGTTTCTCAAGCTTCAATTTTACACAATTTTAACCCAAATCAAAAATCCCCAAATTTTCTCCAATTTAGCCATGTGCCCAAATCCCACCAAATTGAATGTCCTAACCCCAAAATTGGCACCCAATTAATGTTGAAAACTCTTCATGAAATTTGCCAAGACCACTTTGAACTCTCAATTTGGACTTAGCCCAACGTTAGCCCAAAACAAACCCAAGTCTAACCCAACTTGCCCAAATTGACTAAATGCCCAAATTCCTTCAAATTGACCCACAAAATCAATTCAAAATCACTCTGATTCTTCTCTAAACCTCTCATGACAATCACCCACACAAAATTGATCAATTAAATGTGCTCAATGTCATGGCTAACCTAAACCAAGCCCAACTTTAAGACAATTTGACCCAAATTCAACCCCTTTACCAAAATTGACATAGCCATACCAAAGTGACCAAATTAATGTCACCACAACCACCATTTAGACTCTATTGACCAGCCTAAACCAAATTAAACCACCTAGCTATGCTATGGACCAACGGTCCCTTGATTTTAGAGATCTTAGCCATATTTAGCCTTATTTTGAAAATACTGTGTCATCATCACTTGTCATATGGAGTAAATCATAATTAACCCTTCCCTGACGTCAATGAGCCAAGAGGTAACTGAACCCTGTCCAGCTACCACCTCAGCCGCCAGAAGTAGTCACACCAAGGGAGCCCAAATGACTAAAACCCAAAATTTGAACTCCTTGACTTTGCTCATTAGAATTTGATGCTTGTGCATTTCTTCACTCCACCTCAACAAGCCTTAGCACCCACTGTGAAGCTCTGAGTTGGCTCTAAATTTACCATTCCATGGCCAAAGGGGGGTTAGCAAAATCCTTGGAGAAACTCTGCCCATTTTCTTTTAGAGACTCTCCAAGAACTCCTCATCTCAATCCCCCCACTTTCCCCATCTGGTTCCCACTGGAAGAGCTCGATTTTGAGTTCGAAAGTTCTGCTCAAACAAGAACATATTTTGACACTTCTTCACAGTCCACAAAACTCCAATTAATTGTGCTCACACCATCACCAGAACAAGAGGAGTTGATCCCCCATAAAAGCCACCTCTCAAACAGCCTCTAACATAGCTCTAGACCAACACCTAAATTCAAGCTTGGATGAAATCGTATCAAAAAAATTCACTAGGACCTAAGACTTCATCTGGAGGTTCGTTGGACCCAATCAAAGCTACCACAACCATCTGATTGAGGCTTCCCTTCTTAGACAAAGGTATTAAACGTCCACCCTAATACTAGCTTATTTTGATTCTCCATACGTATTTACTGTATTTCATGCCATATAAGTCATATAGATATACTCGTCTTGAGTAAATAAGAGTATAGGAACAAACCCGTGCAATTTGGTTGAGTCTAGATGAGGATCTTATGGTTTTAGTGTGAATGGCTCTCGGGTTATGCATTTAGGCATGATGACGGGGAGCCATCTGATCGCATGTGTATTGGATGGATAGAGTGGATTGAGCCGAGCAAACCTTAAGAGAGCAAAAGGAGGGTTGCGTAGCAGCTGAGGTGGATGGCGATGTCAAATTACGAAGCATCGCGTGTTAGTTCGGAGCCGCCGTTCGATGAGTTGGCACCGCGTGCTTAAGTAGAAAAATATGGATATTTTGGAATTAATTAAATGCTTGAAATTCAATAATCCATATCTTTCTCTATAAAAATCATAAAAATAAATAAAAATTATCTTTTTGCTCAGTGAATAGAGGAGAATACTGTGGGCTAAAAATAAAAATTATTTTCTTATTCTCTAATTTTTAATGAATTAAATACTCTCTAGAGTATTTTAATTCATTACGATCAAACATTGCTCACCATTGCTTGAAATTTTAAGGGTTTGTTCCTCGTGATAGAGTCTATGTCCTCTGATTTTTACAAGGTCATAGGACATCTCTATGCTTCTAACCCTAATTTTCAAGCTAAGATGACTATTTTGGCTTATTTTAATTATATAAATTAAAAGATAAGTTGAAAAATTATGGCAATAATTTTAGTAGGTTTCCTATGGTTAGTGAAGCTCAAGAAAAATATCATGATGGTTGAATAATTTTGTAAATTTTTGTATTTACTTAAGTGTATATATTTTGTAGTAATTTATGTAAATTAATTACTAATAAAAAATTAAAAAAATTAATTCCACGCTCTGTATAAAAATCATGTGTATTGAATGTAAAAATTTAAAAATTATTTGATTAATTTTGAGCTCTAAAGTTGATTTTCTAAGAAACCTTGTATTTTTGTTCAAAAATAATTATAATAAATTAAAAACACTTCGAAAAATTATGAAAAGTAGTTTTTTGAGTTCATTGTGATTAGGGGCACTTAGAAACAATAAAAGTGATTTTTGAGAAAATACTTAATTTTTTAGTCTTATTTTGAATTTAAAATATTTAAAATAAATTAAAAATCCCAAAAATTACAAAAATACTTTTAAAATGTGCTTAATGGTATTCTGATCACTTGGGACTCATTAAAATATTTTTCCTAACTTTTTCCAAGTTAAAAAAAAAATTTAAAACCTTAAAAATATATTTTTCTCATTAAAATTAATTATAATAAATAAATTAAAAATCATAAAATACAAAATTTGATTCTCTGAGTCTTCTAAACTTAAAAGAGTTTAATAAGATTATAAAAATATTTTTTATAATTAAAATATTATTTTCCATTTAATTAAATCATTGAAATTAGTTAATAATAAAAATTTAATTCAAGAAATCATCAAATTTTGTCTAAGTGTTTCTCTAACCTAAGGGGATCTCTAATAATTTTCTCATGAATAAAAACTTTATTTTGGATAGTTAAGTAAAATTAACTTTGAAAATGCTACATTTTAAATTTAACTAATGATTTAAATTAAATTAGATTTTGGAATTCCAAATTTTATCTTTTAATGTTTTAAAAGACCCATGTATAGTACATTCTAAATCCTCAAAGTCATTTGAATTTTGATTAATGAGTTATGAGGTGAAGAGCCCCAAAGGAAAAGGGGCAACTTTAAATTTTAATGCCTCAATCAAAATTTAGGGTTGAGAAAGGGAAATGGGTAATTTTGATCCTAATGAACATATTTGGATGATTGAAATACAATGGGATTAAAAAGTAGAAACTCACTTGCCACCTTTTCTATGATATGAACAAAAACTTCTAATTTCCCTAATCATCATGACTTGGAAGTCAATTATGATCAAATGACTCTTAAGTTATGGGCTTAAGCTAGGAAGCTAAATATTTACTTGTCTAGGCCTAAAATTGGTGATGATGTGATTGTTGACCTCACCTTTGGTTAAGATTTAGTTTGCCCTCTTTAGTAGCCTAAGGTCTAGCCATAGGATTTTCTTGTTGACTATTCCTAGAAAACTAAAAAAGGAATCCTCACATTTAAAAACTCTAAACTCTTCTATGCTCAACTTGAAGTTCCATATACTGGTCCTAACCTCTAAACCTTAGTAGGTGGGGCCACTATGGAGGAAGCTCAAGGGAAGTCCCCACAGAACTGCTTGGCCTTAAGGTTGACCCTAGGTGTTGGTCTGGAGCTAGTTCAACTACTTGCACTCACTTGCACCCACTTTCACTCACAACCCTAAAACCCAGATTTGTTGACTTTGATCCCTTGAACTTTTGGGAAACTCATGTAGATGGTCCCCTAGACCCACTGACCTTAGGCTATGGTTTAGCTAAGACTAGTACATAGAGGAACCAAATGGGAATTTCATTGGTTTGTAGCTCATATAATGTGGTTGGCACCCGAATTCTACTAAAATATACAACTTGGCCTTTTGCCCCCAAATCCACCCAAATTACCTAAACACCCCCAAACCTGAAATTTGACTAAAATTCCCAATTTCACCTAAAATACCCAAATTTGGTCAAAAATCATTTCAAACCATTTGAAATTAAAAACATTGCCCAAAATATCCAAAAATTCCAAAATTATTAAAATACCCTCAAATTTACCAAAATTACAAAAATACCCTTGGTAGCCCAAACATTCCCAAAACCCTCAAAATCATTTCAAATGTCCCCAAAACTAATTTGGCCCCAATCCTCCCCAATTTCAATTATAAATTCAAATTCATCTTTCATATGATCAATTCAACCAAATCCAAGCCTAATTGACCCATACTTTGAGCTCAATTTTGATCCAAATTAAACCCCCAATTTAGACCCTAAGACTTAATCTCACCTAATTGAACCACATGATCAACTCAATTGCCCCAATTTTAATCCTAAATTCTTCCTAACAATCATACACATCAAATTGGACCTTTATTTGGCCTTGGTCAAGCCTCAATTTCACTCAATTTTAACCCACATTCAAACTCCCCAAATTGGCTATGTCTCGATATTCCACCAAATTGAATGCCCTAACCCCAAAATTGACACCCAATTTATGTTGAAAACTCTTTATGACATTCTTCTAGACTATTTTTAACCATCAATTTTAACCTAACACAAACTTAGCCTAACCTAAACTCAAGTTTAACCCAACACCCCCAAATTGACCAAATGCCCAAAATCCTCCAAATTGAACCTCCAAACCAATTCAAAATCACTCCAAATCTTTTATAAACTCTTCATGACAATCATCTACACCAAATTGACCAATAAATTAAGCTCAATGTCATGGCTAGCTTAACTCAAACCCAAATTCTAGCCATTTTGACCCAAATTGAACCCCTTCACCAAAATTGACTTAATCAAACCAAATTGGTCAACCAAGGACCCCCACAGCCAATAAGCTCCTCCTTTGGACCAGAATGAACCACTCTAAATCCACCTAAGTGAGCTATGGACCAATGGGTCCCTAAATTAAAGGATTTTATCCCATTCTTGGGCCTTAACCAAGAAATTTCTTCCATCATCACTAACCATTAGAGGTAAATCATAATTAACCCTTTCCCTAGCTTACCTGACCACCTAACAACCTCCTATGCTATGTTCAGCAACCCTACTCACTAGAAAATGCCAAAATTGTGAACCACCACCCCTAAATCAAACCAAATTTCAACCTTAGAGGCCATCTCATCCTAATTGCTCTTCAGGGCTTCTCAGCCCTCCACCTACGCAGCTCTTTGCACCCATCAATTAGCCCTGGTGGCCAGCCCAAGCCCTTCTATTTAACCAGCCCCCTCTATGGCCAAAAGAGTGGGGTTCAAAATTCTTAGGGAAACTCTGTCAAAATCTCACCAGAGACTCTCCAAGCATCCCTAAGCTCAATCCAACCATATTCCCCCTCTGATTCCCACTGTGAGAGCCCAATTATGAGCTCAAACTTTCAGCTCAGATCAGGACATCTCTCTGCAATCCACCAAACTCAAATTTAATTGTGTTCACACTATCCCTAAAGTAAGAGGAGTTGATTACCCATCAAAACCCCCTCTGAAATAGCCTCTAGGATAGTTCTAGACCAATACTTGAAATCCAATTTGGTTGTAATCATACCTAGACAATTCACCAAGGCTTGAAACTTCATCTAAATGTTCGTTGGAATCAATTGAAGCTAGCACAACCATCTGATTGAGGTCTCCCCTCTCAGATAAAGATATTGATCTTTAATCTCTATGTTTCTAATCTTATTTTTCAAGCTAAGGTAGCCATTTTGGCCATTTTAATTATATAAATTAAAACATCACTTAGAAAATTATAGGAATAATTTTTGTAGGTTTCCTATGGTCAAAGATACTTAGAAAAAATATGATGATGGCTTGAATAAATTTGAAATTTTCTATATTTAATGTAAATTCTTGTTTTAATTTATGTAAATTATACTTATCAAAAATGGACAAAATAAACTTCACATTGTGCATAAAAATCATATTTACTTAATGTAAAAATTTAAAATAAATTTGTCTTAGTTAAAATACTAAAATTGATTTTTAAAGAAACTTTGCATTTTTTGTACAAAAATAATTATAATAAATTAAACAAGTTTATAAAGATCATGAAAAATAGTTTTTTAAGTTCCTTGTGATCATGGGCATTTAAAAAAAAATTTGCTTTTGTGAAAATATGTCATTTTCAAAGTTTATTTTGAATTAAAAATAATTAAAATAATCAAAATTTTTAAAAATATAAAAAATGAGTCAAAATGTGTACAAACTTTTCGTGATCACTTAGAATTCATTAGGACATTTTTCCTAATGTTTCTAAGTTAAAAACAAACTTGAAAAGCTTAAAAATGAATTTTCATTAGTTTCTTATTAAAATCATTATAATAAATAAATTAAAGATCATAAAAATACAAGATTCACATAGTTTTTTGAACACAGAGAAGATAAAAATAATTTTGATAATTAAAACACCGTTTTCTATTTAATTAAATCATTGAAATTGATCTAAATTAAATAATAATAATAAAAAGTTAATTCAAAAAGATCATGAAATTCTGCCTAAGTGTTTCTTTGACCTAAGGAAATATTTAATAATTTTCTCATATATAAAAACTTTATTTTGGATTGATAAATAAATTAATTTTGAAAACCCTATTTCTTGAATTTAACTAATTATTTAAATTAAATTAAATTAAAAAAAATAAAACAACACAAAGAAAAACTGCATTATCATCTTCTGATGTTTTATTAACTCATGGATATGCCACTCTGAATTCTCAAGTCATTTGAGTTGTGTTTAATGAGTTATGAGATAAATTACCCCAAGGGCAAATTATTCATTTTAGATTTTGGTTCTTAATCAAAATTTAGGATTAACCAAGGGAAAATGAGAAATTTTGATCTTAATAAATATGATTGGATGATTGAAATACAATGGGACTAAAAGGTAGAAACTCACTCAACACCTTTGCACAACATCAACAAGATCATACTTCTCCTAATCTTCGTGACTTGGAAGTCAATTAAGATCAAATGTTTCTTAAGTGATGGGCTTAAGATAGAAAAGATGATAATTTACCTATCTTGAGCCTAAGATTCATGATGATGTTATCTTTCAATAAGAATGCATATCACTTAAATCAAAATTTTGATAATCACCATTCCACCTATCATGATTATTAAAGGCTTAGTAGTGACATAGGCTCGATGTCTATACTCATTTGATTGGATTTAGAAGATAACATGATTGAAAATTAATATCTTTAAACACTACAAGCCGGACCTTAATTGTGGGCACTACAATCTTAAATGACTTAAACTTGCCTTTGGGGCACCCACTCACATAACTTTTAAATGAAATATAAATTGATTAAGTGGGTATCCTATTCTCGGGATAATTAAATTGTCAAGTTTCACTAAGCATTGTAGGAGTCACACTTCGACCTTGGATGATTAATGGAACAATATAATAAGTCTAAAATGAACTCAGAATATTTCAAGAGATCTTCAAAATGGTCCAGACTTATGCCTCAAGCATTTTGAAATTTATTGGACATTCTGAAGGGCAAATTGGACTTGTCATATTTTTGTTCTAAAACCAGCCACTAGGATCTTCTGAGATTCTATAACGTCATAACTTGGGGTTTGGTAACTAAACCTTCATCTACTCTTGTATTTTAAATTCCCTAAAAAATTATATACATGTCATGCAAGTACTAACCTTTCAAGTGGAGGAACGAGAAGAATCGACAGGTATGCTTTTAAATTATTGCATTCACCTTTTTATACTTCTTACTTTGAGCTTACATGGTAAACAACGATGTCACCCTTCATGAAAACCAAAACTGCTATGATAGCCGTAAAACCAAAACCAAAACTAAAAAAATCAATCAAGATAAAATTTATCGCCACAACATTCAAAGTATAAGACAACTCAAAATTTTATCACAAACATCACAAAACAAGGATTACAACAAAATTTAAATGTCTCTATCAAATGATCGGGAATCCCTCGGAGGAGGTAACCTACGGTTGCTAACGAGATTTTTCACGGTTTAAATGAAAGTATGGAACTCATTGAGTTGAGTTTAATAAATTCATTTGGACTAAGTGATTCCAAAAGAAAATAGTTGTACCAGAATGAGAGAACCGTAGGATCCTAATCGGTGTCGCTCTAATCAACATTAATATGCCCCATAATATTTAAATAACCACGATCTTAGCAATATTTGATTTGACATCATAACTTGACACATTAGAAAACCTAAACTTGCCGTGACGAGGAGCTTAGAGCTAGCATTGTGGGCAGCATGATCATCTTCAACAGTAAAACATGTTTACATCAGCTAAATCATTCCTTAGAATCAAAAAGCAAGCCATAGGATTTAAAGGTTGTATGTCTAGTCCGACATAAATCCTCAACCTCTCTTTAGGCCTTTTTACAGCTCTGATGTACAATCTAAACCCTAACTCGTCTTAGGATTTTGAGGTTGTCATTCTTCACGAACTAAATATTTGCATCTTCCAGGCTATTTGTGTGATTGTTTCACACAAATGTTAGCCCTAATTAATAAAATTTGCAAGATGAAACACCTACGTAATTTCTCCTCTAAACTAAAGCCAAATTGTAGGGTAGCTTTGGAAGTCACCAAGATTCTCCTCTAGGGGATACAGTACATCCCCTAATTCTTCCTCCTTTGAATTCTACAATAAATATTCCAAATTTAAACCATTTCCCTTTCACACCACCTTGTCCGATCTCATTGGAAATTCTTATCCTTTTGACCTCTTTAAAGATAATATTCCCTAATTTTTATTGAGAGTTTTCTTAGGTGACTTCGATTATCTAAGATGTAATTAACTATACGGGCGTGCCCATATAGAAAACTTTTTCGAACCCAGCTTAATATACACCTTATTTAATTCTTTATAATAAAAAGAGGAACTTATCGGCTTATAAATAAAATGGTTTTTGCTGACCAAACAGATGTCATATATTTCTTAGTTTATTTGATCGAGCCTCACCCTCAAATCTTATATTTATCTTTCATAATAGATATATAACATGAGGTGTACTGCTTTTTCATTTGAACTATGAAAAATATGGGATAAGTTTGATTTCATTTTTTTCTAAACCTATATATATGTATGTAAATTAAATGCCTTTTCGAAGCAAGCGACAGAATTCTGATTCCGGCGGCCGATAGCTTTTAATGGGCAACTCCTCAAATTTTTAAGTGTCGACCAGTGATCTTTCAACATTAGTCACTTAAACCAAAAATTTAACCACCATCAATTTCCCCTGTTATGATTATTAAAAGCTTTGTAGCGACATAGGCTCAATGTCTAAACTGAATTAATTGGATTTAGAAGATAATATTATTGGTAATTAACATCTTTAAATACTACAAGCTTTAATTTAATTATGGGCACCAGAATATTTTATGACTCAAACCTGCCTGAGAGGCACCCACCCACATAACTCTTAAATGAAATATCAATTGATTAATGGAGTGTCCTAGCTTTGGGATAAATATAACATCAAGTTTTCTTGAGAAATGGGATAACCTTAGCTTAACCTTGGATGATTAATAAAACGATA
Source organism: Phalaenopsis hybrid cultivar (assembly GCA_002079205.1). Classification (NCBI taxonomy): domain Eukaryota; kingdom Viridiplantae; phylum Streptophyta; class Magnoliopsida; order Asparagales; family Orchidaceae; genus Phalaenopsis; species Phalaenopsis hybrid cultivar. The sequence goes on from JXCR01073061.1 coordinate 19,549, forward strand.
TGATAAGTTCTAAATGAACTCAAAATGTTTCAAGAAATCTTCAAAGAGGTTCAGGGTCACGCTCCGAGCACTTTGGAATCTCTTGAATATTTTGAAGGACAAATAGAACTTGTTATATTCTAATCTAAAATTATCTGCTAAGATCTTCCAAGTGTCAATAAAGTCATAACTTGGGGTTTGATAATTATACCTTCATCTATTTCTGCAATTTAAATTCCTTGCAAAATTATATACATATTACCAAAGCTAAGCTTTCAGATGGAGGAGCGAGAAGAATCGACAGGTATGCTTTTAAGTTATTGTATTTACTTCTTTGTACCTCTTGTTTCTTGCTTGTATGATTAAAGTCATCGTGCATGTTAAAACCAAGATAGTTAGGATAGCCATAAAACTAAAACTAAAATATAAAAATTAAATAAGATAAAATTCACCGCCACAACATTCAAAATATAAGAACTCAAAATTTAATCTTAAAAAAAAATAAAACAAAAATTGCAACTAAATTAAGATGTTTATATTAGATGATCGAGAATCTCTCAGAGTATAGAACCTATGGTTGCTAACAAGATTTCCCACGGTCTAAATGAAACTAAGAAACTCATTAAGTTGGGTTTAGCAACTTGATTTGGACTAAGTGAATCTGAAAGAAAATAGTGGTGCCGGAACGAGGGAACCGTAGGATCTTAACTGGTCTCACTCTAATCAACTTTAACAGTCCCCATAAATTTTAAATAATTATAACTTTTTGAGGCATTTGATTTGATATCATGACTTGACACATTAGAAAACATAAACTCATTACAACGAGGAATTTAGAGCTAGCATTGTGAGCAGCACGACCGTCTTCAGCAGCAAAACATGTCTGCACTAACTAAACCATTCCTTCGAATTAAACAAAAAAACATAGGATTTTGAGGTTGTCCACCTAGTACGACATAAATCCTCAACTTATCTTTATGCTTTTATATGGCTCTGCTATACAATATAAGCCCTAACTCGGTTTAGGATTCCGGGGTTGTCGTTTGTCATGACCTAAATCCTCATATCTTCTAAGCTATTTGTGTGATCATTTCATATGAATGTAAGCCCTAATTAATAAAATTGGTAGGATGAAAAATTTAAATATTTTTCCTCTAAATTGAAGTCAAATCATAAGATAGCTTGAAAAGTCACCGAGGTTCTCCTCAAGATCTGTGACATCCCATAGTTCTTTTTTTTTTTGGATTCCATAATAAATGTTCCAAATTTGAGCCATTCCCATTTCACACCTCTTCATCTGATCTCTTTGACAAGTCCTATCCTTTGAAATTCATGAAAACAATATCCATTGATTTTGATTGAGATTTTTCATAGGTGACTTCGGTTATCTAAGATGTAATTAACTATAAGGGCTTGCCTTTATAGGAAAATTTTTCCAACCCAGCTTAATATAAACCTTATTTAATTTTTTATATTAAATAGGGAAACTTTTCGACTTACAAATAAAAAAGATTTCGCATACTAAATGGATGTCATTAATTTCTTAGTTTGTTTGATCAAGCATCACCCTCAAGTTTTGTGCTTATCTTTCGGGATAGATACATAGTTTGAGGTGTAGCACTCTTTCATCTAAACTTTGAAAGA
>JXCR01073062.1:0-22766 GCA_002079205.1 Phalaenopsis hybrid cultivar
ATGAGCGAATGACGAATGTGTGCAATGCGACGGAGGCAAACAATGTCACTAATGATGAGTGACAAATTTGAGGAGGTAAATGTTTTGGTTGGTTAATTTGCAAATATTAAAGCTTAGGTGTTTGAGTTGTAAATCCTTAGATATTAGTTGGTGGGTTTGTAAAAACCTCAAATAAAAAAGCTAGGGAAAATTCTTATTTTAGGTGGTAAGTATATATAGAACCCCCAAAGAAAAAGATGATTTCAAGATTTACACACATGCCACTCAATTTCTATATATTTACATATCAAACACCTAATTTTTTATTTTTACATTTATAACACCGAAATCATGACATTTAAGTGTAAAGAGGACGCATAAGAGTGTGCTAATTATAGATGAATTAAGTTGATGTGTCATACATTAAAAATATGGGAGGGAGTAATTGAATATATGTTTAGATGTGATACAAAGATTTCTCATAACTAGTTTGGATTTATGTCCTGCAAGCCTAATATGGAAGTACATTTATTGAGAGGTTTGTTGGAGAAGTATAGAGAGAGTATGAAGGATCTACATATGATTTTTATTGATTTATAAAAAAACTTACCATAAGGTTCCAAGAAAAATTATTTGGAGAGTTCTAGGAAAAGAAATGTGTTGATATTACTTGTATTCAAGTCATTAAAGATATAAATGCTAGAATTGTTACCTGTGTTTGACAAGAAGAGAGATTGCTAAAACATTTTACTATTTTAGTTGAATTATATCAGGGATTGACTTTAAGCCCACATCTTTTTGCTTAGTTATGGAGCTCTTATTGGACAATTACAGAAGGATGTGCCTTGGTTTAGGCTTTTCGCCGATGATCTCCTGTTTATGGATAAGACTAGAGAAAGTTTTGAAGAAAAACTTGAATTATGGAGGTCTACATTGGAGTCTAACGACTTTCGTTTGAGTAGATATAAAACTGAATACATATAATGTAATTTTAGTTGTTGTAGTAGATATAGTACCAGAGTTGCAACTATGTGTGATTAAATCGTTAAAATGAGTTATCATTTTGGATGTATCGGGTCTGTTTCAAAACAATGATGGTATAGATGGGGATGCTAACAGTAGAATTCAAGCAGGTGGTAGAAGTGGAGGAATGCATCGGGGCTATTGTGTAATAGAAAAACGCTGCGTAGACCTTCAATGTTCTTATAGCACATAATGTTTGCGTTTAAAAGAGAAGCATTGAAAATAATTAATTGTTGCTAAGATGAAAATGCTTAGGCAGATGAGTGGTTGGACACTCAGAGATAAAATGCGAAATGATTGTATCTATGAAAGACTTGGTGTAGCTCAAGTACCAAATAATATTCGAATGAGTCATTTTAGATGATTTAATCACATTAAACGTTGATTCTGGCGATCATCTTAGGAGAGTAGATGTTTTAGACATGACTTATGTTAAGAAAGTATGAGATATACCAAACAAGACGATATATTATATTAAAATGATTTTAATTTATTAAAATTAAATGAAAATATGATACTAATAGGATACAATAGAGAAGAAAAATTCATGTTATTGACTCCGCACAGTAAGACAAGGGCTTGTTACTTCTTGTTGCTGTTGTGGCAATAGTATCGGCCAAATCTCCATTTAGCCGGATAATCCTGATGGAATATCGATTTGATCCGCCCAGCAATTTCCAGATTAACTAAAATGGGGAAACAGCCGTTGGATAAATAAATTCTGGTTTGTTCTCTTGTGGTTGATCTTCTTCCTCGCTTCGGCTGTAGCGAACAAACAGTCGATAGCGACATGAGCGCCGGAGAACTGCTCGAAATCGAGCCCGCCGAACTCAAGTTCCCTTGTGAGTTTCCTTCTCTCACTTTTGTATTTTCTTCTTCCATTGTGATTCTTTTTGCGGGATCTGCAGCCTTACCGAGTCGTCTTTTTTTATTTTTNCCTTGAAAGTTTTTTAGAATTCTAGTTCGCTAATCTGAAACACTCGCTTGTAGTTCTCTCGTGAGTCTGGCAATAAGGTAGATGACGTCAAATTGAGAGTTGTCTATGTTTCTCCACCGCAACCACCCTCACCTGTTCATGAGGGATCTGATGAGGGTTCCTCGCCTAGGGCATCTCTTTCTGAAACTAATAATGCAGAAACTTCAGAACCAGCTGTTGTAAGTGTTTGAAATGTTGCTAGGTCATTATTGGGTATGGGATCTTATTCGATTGTTGTGGGCTTTTTGCAGCAAGCAAGGGCATATGTTACAAATCAAGAAGAAAATTACCCGGAGGTTAGTTTTTTTTTTTTAAAATTTTGGGATATTTATACAAGTTGCACGTAGTTCTTACGTATTTACATATCTCTCGACTAAACTTTCATATTTACATATGTAACACTTTGCTGCTTTAAACCCGTGCATGAAAAGGTGTAGTTCACTTTTAATAAGTGGTAATTGTGTTATTTTTGATGTGATATTAAACGTTTGAGTGCTCTGCGTGTAACTATGAATTTTTAGTTGTGAGATATGTACATGCATAAGAATTGTGTGCTATGTATGTAAATGCCACCCTTTTCTATTCATTGCTAGATTTAAGCTAATTAGGTACCATTCATTGAAGATATGATTGTGCCCTGCCATTGTATATGATTTTGAATTTTTTGCTTTTTCAATGGTACCATGCACTATGAGGATGCATTTTGCTCATAATTGCATTAATACACATTGTTAATTTTGTTACCATTTTTTATTGTTAGAGTTGTATAAAAGTGAGAAAATAGAATTCTGCTGAGGAACGAATTTATAATTGCATAAACACACTCATTGTCACGAAACATGTATATTATTATAAATATAGGATATAATTATAAATTAGATACATCATTATATTATTATATCTTAAAAACTATAAATAATGTATGATAGCTGCAAAAGTTAATTAATTATGACATGAGTTCATAGAATAATAAATTTATTTTAATTGCTCATAAAATAAGAAAAAAATATTAAATTTATTAAAAGGCTTACACTATGTTGAAGAAAGAATAGCTAGATGATATTATAGATTGTTAGTCTGAAGTTGAGGAAATCAATTTTTTTTTAAAATTAAACTTTATAACAAAAGTCATAAGAAATAGAACAGAAGAAAATAAACTTAGTTTTATGTGCCTATTAAGTTGTTTGGGCAATAGATTTTAAATTAAAGGAAGAGGAGTTTTAAATTAAGTTATTTATATAATATATATTAAAAATTAAAATTTATTATTCATGATATTCATTTTAGGCACACTTGCCCATTAGTTTTTTTTTGCTTTTAATTAGATGCATAAATGAAGTTTTTGATATGCGTCAGGAAAAAGTGCATGTGTCTTGTTGGTGTTTGATGCTACACGCTTCATTATTATGTAGTGTCGGTGCATCATAACCTTAATTATTTTGCGGTTGCACTGAACTTTCTAGGCTTGGAGGCTCTGCTTGGTCGCGTAAGGATTGGCTCAAGCTATATAGCCTTACGAGTTCACTTCACCAATGTTTCTCTATAATTTAGACAAGTGTCCAAAGTAAACGCCAATGTTTTTTGGCTAAGAAAAGGTTTAAGCACTATGTTTAAACAATTTTTCGGTAAAACCATAATTAAAGAAGAATAATCCCAATATAAAAATTTAATAACTAAGGAGCTAACGATCATGCTTTCCACTAAAAGTTCATGAGCTCATTTAATAGTTGCTGGAGTAAATAATGTACATAACCCTTTTAGGCTGGGCTTTTGGGGGCCTGTTTGATCTTGGTCAATTCTCCTTTCTCATAATTTTTTGTTTTGGCAATTCTGCATAAAAATTCAAAAGTTGGCATTCAAGAGAAATGTTCTTGAAAATAATTTCATAAAATGTAGTGCTTGAGTATCAACATTCCAGGTTATCGGGGGAGTAGTGGCTTCATTATTCCATAGGTAATAGGTTCTTGTTCCTACTAATTCTTTGTTAATGAAATGGTCTTTTTACTTGGGCAACAATTCACTAAGGCCTTTTATTTGGCCAGTGACTTTCAAATTTTTTGGAGATCTAGCTCCCCTATTCGAGATTACTTGACTTTGACTATGTAAATTAAAGAATGATGTTGCTGTTTGCTTATGCGCTTGCATTTTTGTGAGACATGTCTGGTATGTATTTTTTGATTATAACATGGGCATCATCCATGCTTTGATAGTTTGTCCGGACTAGTTTAGTTGTTCATATGGATTGACCGTTGCGGTTGGTTGTAATAACTTTATTGGGGCAAGTGCCTCTATTCTATAGACCAATAAAAAGAGAGTTTTGCCTGTCATGAGTTATGCTGAGTTTCAAAGAACTATTGGTAACTCTTTTGCTTAGAAGCCTTACCTACCATTGAGAGGAAGACCATAACGAGTAAAGATGCTGCTTCAAAGCAATTTGATTATTGTTGTGGTCATTGCTTTCGCTAGTGATATGTTTTTGATCCACCGGTTGAATTGTTTAGTCTTGCACTGGAGTATGGGTTGATAATACCTTTGTTAGAACACACTTTTGTCAACATAGGCCTAACACTTGGATGTTGCTTCAAAGCAATTTTATTATTGTTGTGGTCATTGCTTTCGCTGGTGATATGTTTTTGATCTACCAGTTGACCTCTTTAGTCTTGCACTGGAGTATGGGCTGATAATACCTTTGTTAGAACGCTCTTTTTATTAGCATAGGCCTAATTGAATGATGCCATACTTGTTATTATAAATATCCTCTGGACCTTTCCAATATTAGTCGGGCTAGAGTCACTTTTTTATAACCAATGTGTAAGTTTTATCTTCTCAGTAAGTTATTTTATTTGACTTTACAGGCGAAGACTCTATCTTCAAAATTGACGGACGAGAAGAACACTGCCATCCAACAGAGCTTGATGGAGGAGAAGAACGTTGCCATCCAACAGGGCAATAAACTTCGAGAAGAGATTGTGAGTATTATAATTTGAAGGCATTGCATTGCATTATTTATTGCAGGCATTCATATTCTAAAAAGTAACACTTTACTCGCCATAAAATTCTACACCAGGTTAACAGATAAGATATAAAAAGAAGAACAAAGTACTAAAACATAGTGCATTGGAATAAATGATTTTTCTTGTTTTTAATATGTTGACTTTTTATTGAATTTTTCAATGGGTATAGCAATGTTTATTCTGAAGTTTTTAATTGTGACAACTTTAATTGGCGTAACCTCTTCTAAAGTGACTAAATTTAAGAATCGGGAGGTTCATAAAAGTTTCGATAATTTGTTGATTTGAAATCTATCTTGATTAATCAAATATAGTTGAAGATCAATTGATACTTTGACATGATAGATTAGGTATGTTAGATCTATAGACATAAGAATCTGAATACATTTGCGAACAACTTTTAGAGTTGAAGTTGGATTGGTATAATTAGAAAGTCCCTTAGAAGTTTTTTGCAATAAATGAATACCGTGCAGTATTTATGGGAGAAATTACAATGTGCAATTAAAAACAATATGCTATATAGATATGAGAGTGTTGGGCAACAAAGAGTTTGTTATCACACTTCAAAAATTGTTTGGGAGTGAATTTGGGATATTATATATAGATACAATATTGAAATATAAGTTTGGGCGATTTTTGTGCATGCACAACAAATGGGGGCGGATGGACCAATAAGGCAGATTAATATGATTGTGTTGTGTTGACTTGTAAGAAAACGTTGTAAACCATAATGGCATGCTTGAAGTTGTGCACGGAAAATTGATTGAAGTAAAATCATCAAGTCCACTCCATAAGAATAAAGCATAGTTTGCAATGCCAACCACAAATAGTTTAATAATGCCTGATATGCCCCTAAAATTGGATATCTCAGAATTAATTCTAATAGCTTGATCGTGGATGCCAAGAGGATATTCTGGGGTGTCAAACGACAAAATTATCTTGTTCATTTTTTGTTTCAACTTGGTACTCATAAAGAATGTCCTGTGAGAGTCAAGGGAACACATGAACCTACAGTTGAACTCCCAGATCGGGAGACTAGTTCTCATGATCTCAACCTCAACTTAAATAGATTTACGTGCTGTCTTACGAAATATGGACATGAGTGGAAAGGAAGCATAGTCCAAATTATACATCCTATTGCAGATAGGAAATATCCAATCAATAGTTGCTTTTGTTTTATGAATCTTATTACAAATTGCCCAAGCATTTTCAGTGCATTTTTACATTGACCTCAAGTGCCAATGTAAACTTGTACGTTCAAGTATAGGTTGAACGTGGCTTGAAGTTGAGGTCATTAGAGCCTTGTGGAAAGCACAATAGCCTGATCCGGATTCGTGAAGGTTGCATTTGTTTAGGGGTTGGATCCCTCTAGAGATGAAAAAAGAAAAGAAAAAAAGATGCTCAAATGGCATCAAAGAATCGTACTTACATTATTTAATTTCAACTGATGGTAATGAGGGTGGTTAAGATGGTCTAGTGTGGATACTTATCCGACATGCTTTACCACATTAGATTGTATCAATAGCGTTATATGTCTTCACTTTTTTTCTTCCACATGACTGAGATTTTTAACTGCTGCTTTCTTTCATAGCTTTAACACTATTTGAATGTATCTGGATCTATCCACCAGGTTAACTTAATTACTGCCAGTATTTGATTACCTTTTCAACCATTTTTAGTATTTTACTCTTCAATTTTATCCCAGAGATTTTGAAATTATGTTAGGAGCTTGAAACATCACTATAATGTGGCTATATATCACTTAAAGTCAATAACTTCTTCATAACTCTTCTATACCATTGTCACATTGGATTATCAAAGTTTCCCAATATAAAGATTGTATTATAAGCTTTCTTCCAATTTCTTTCCTTTTTTTGGGCTAAATATTTAATAATGATACATCTTTATAAAATTATAAAGGTAGTTAATCTTTTCATCTAATGATATGATACCAGGATGCGTGTTTTATAATTTTCATACAATTAGGCTAAAGATAAAAATGATGGTGCTTCTAGGTCGTAATCATTGGATCACTTCAATGTGCATGAATGCACTTTCATCAAATCTATAATTTCAATCAAATCTTGAAACACAACCTAATTTCCAACTGCCAAACTCCAATTACACAAACTCTCATCTTGATGTCATTCTATAACACTTCAACTTTCACTTAGGGTGCATTTGTTTCTATTGTGGCTTAACAAAATCTCAATTTAAAAGCTTATCGGCTGTTTAGAAATTGTTCTTTCATAAGTAGTTGGCCTGTTTTAAAAACACAGTTCTGAAAGTGTTGCTTGTAGACTAACGACTGTAATTCCCCTCAGTATATATACACAATTTTGTTTGAAAAACATAGTTTTGAAAGTACTGCATGTGGAATACATTCAATGTTAATTTTTAATATTATTTTCACTCACAACATCATAAGGGAATTTAAGGTGAGCATAAACTCAATTTTCTGCGCTCAAAATAATCATACAAACATAATATATTGAACATAAGCTGCATTCTAGCCAAACATACGAGTTTGCTTACCAAAAAAACCTAAAGTAAAGTTTGCCCGTAAGAAAACATTGACATCATCAAAACAAATGCAACATTAATAACAATAGCAACAATGCTACAATTACAAATCAAACGAAAGCAAAGTCTTCATAAGAAATTTTAAGTCTTTGAGATTATTCTTCACCATATCATCAGATGCATTTATCTTTTCATCACCTTGCTCNACCGAAGTAAAAAGTTATCACTATTTCTCTTTATATCCAGGCCTCCAATCTCTGAAATGGCTTTACAGTATTAAGTCAAATTCTTTAACTATAATGAATGGCTGATCTATATTTTAAATATCGCAGTATCTAATTTACAACTACACTATTATTTTTCTTGACAACTCCCACTACTTGATTGAAATAAATGATGGATCGTTGACACTGCGAGAGAATTGTGCTTTAATCCACAGCTTGAAGCATTCGTCTCTACAATGAAAGGTTGGCGAAAATGAGACAACATCGACATTGGTATACTCATCATGGCCTTCTTTAACTTCCAAAAGTATGGGTCGCCACCATTCCCCATTAAAAATTATCCTTCTTTAATTTCTCCATCAACAGCAACACTCGAATTGCAACCATTCACAAACTTCTGGTGTTATCATGTCAGTCCAAGAAATCCTCTCAACCCCTTCAAGGTCTTAAGTAGTGGCCATTCCAACATAGCCACCACCTTAGATGAATTCGCCGACACCAATATCTTGCACAAACGAGGGTTACCGCAAAGCAACACAGTAATACCTCCCTCTTGAAACTCCATAGTCGAGAGTTCTCAATTCATTTTAGTCTCCCCTAAGGATTGCAACCATTTCATACCCAATATAACGTCAGTGCTCCCTAAATCTAAGGGAAAGAAGCCCATCACCCAAATACTTTACAGTGTCAAAGTCAGCTCTTTACAAACTCCCATAACCTTCTCCACTTGGCTCATTCCCATCATGCCACAATTGCTTCACTATATTTGAGTAGAGACGAAGTTGTTGGTGATCCCACTATCTACAAACACCGCTACAGGCTGCTCTCTGATCTATTCCCTCACCTTCATGATGTGATTTTGAGCAAATCTCACCACTGAGTTGAGGAACACCTTCGCTACATCAAAATGTAAGTGCTCCTCTTCATCCATTGCTTCTTCCTTCAAACATTCGCTATCTGTCTCCTCATCACAAATTGTAAGGATTTGGAGCATTTGATGCACCAGTGGTCTAGAGCATACTTCTCAATACATTGGAACATAATTCTTTTGTTATTTTGCCCCGCACCTCTACCTCCGTGAGGCTCTTGAAGTTGACCTTTGGACGGGTCCCATATTCNGGATATGTACCGAAGCAAATGTTAAAGGATAAACTACGACTATTTGAGAAATTATGAAATGTTAAAGGTCGAACTCTCAATTCAAAGAAAGGTCTCGGATTTGGTACAATAGGATCAGTCGATGATTCAGAATTTTGCATGGTTGTTACTAGCAAGTTAGAAGAGGATTGCCTCGATGTGGAAGCTGACTTTGAAGACTCTCCAATAGACGACGCTCCACCAAAATTGGAAGAAGAAATTAAGTCAACAGTCGACGAATTAAAGGAAGTTAACATCGGGACTGAGGAGCAGCCCCGGCCTACCTTTATAAGTTCCCTGCTCAGCAAGGAGGAGGCAGCGGATTTGATCAAGTTATTGTTAGAATATAAAGATTGCTTCGCTTGTAGCAATGATGAAATGTCAGGATTATCTTCAGAAGTCGCAGTTCATAAGCTGGGAGTGGACAAGAATGTGACCCCAGTAAAATAAACTCCCAGGAGAATGCGTCTCGAAATAGAGCAACAAGTCATCGCCGAGGTCAAGAAGTTGATAGATGCTAACTTTGTGCGGGAAGAGCAATACCCCACATGGCTGGCCAACGTTGTGCCAGTTAAGAAGAAGAATGGACAAATTCGAGTATGTGTTGACTTTAGAGACTTAAATAAAGTGTGTCCGAAAGATGAATTTCCACTACCGATACCAGAGTTAATGGTGGACATTGCGACAACATATGAGATTTTCTCCTTTATGGATGGATCATCAGATTATAATCAGATCAAGATGGCTCCAGAAGACGCAGCACTTACAGCTTTCAAGACGCCTATTGGAATTTTTTGCTACACAGTGATGACGTTCGGGTTGAAGAACGATGAAGCAACTTATCAACGAGTTATGACGAAGATCTTTGATGACCTCATCCACAACCAAGTGGAATGCTACGTGGATGACCTGGTCGTCAAAAGCAAGCAGCGAATAAATCACTGGTATGATTTTAGGATCGTGTTTGAACGATTACGACAATATAATCTTAAAATGAATCCCTTAAAATGCGCCTTCGGTGTTACCTTTGGGAATTTTTTAGAATTCGTTGTCCGTTATCGGGGAATCGAGATTGATCCAGATAAGATTAAAGCCATCTTGGAAATGCATCCTCCCAAAACCATGAAACAACTACGTTCCTTTTAAGGGAAATTGACATACCTAAGACGCTTTATTTTTAATCTCTCAGGTAGGTGTCAGCCATTCTCGGCATTAATCAAAAAGGACGCCAAATTTGTTTGGGAAGAGAAATGTCAGCGGGCCTTCGAGGACGTTAAGCAATATTTAATGACACCTCCTGTTTTGGCAGCCCCTATCCCGGGAAGACCGTTGATACTTTGTACCGCAGCTTTAGACGACTCTCTCGGAGCCCTGTTAGCTCAGGACAATGACGAGGGTAAAAAAAACACACTCTACTACTTGAGTCGACGTCTAATACCGACGGAGGTAAAGTATCCGCCTATTGAGAAACATTGTCTAGCTTTAATTTTCGCCGCCCAGAAGCTTAGACATTACATGCTTTCTCATAGGGTCACCCTTATTTCGAAAGTTAATCCGTTGCAATATTTGATGACCCGACCGACACTTTCCGGACGTTTAGCAAGGTGGTCGATGATTTTATTGCAATTCGATATAACTTTTGTTCCCCTTCGCGCTATCAAGGGACAGATTTTAGCAGATTTCCTCGCAGCACACCCACTCCCAGCTGGGTCCCCTCTCGATGATGAGCTACCAGATGAACAGATACTACAAGTGGAGCCGCCCAGTACTCGACGTTGGGAAATGTATTTTGATGGGGCTTCGTCAGCCAAGATGGATAGAAGATTACAAACAGTCATACCGGATAAAGCAGGGATTGGTTTGATTTTCATCACGCCGGACCAAAGAATATTAAGGTTTTCTTACCACTTGACAGAGTCATGCACGAATAATGAAGCAGAGTATGAAGCCTTGATTACCGAATTGGAATTGATAATTTCGATGGATATAACAGACATTGCTATTTATGGCGATTCACAACTCGTCATTCAACAGATTGTCGGACAGTATAAGATCTTAAAACCGAGATTGACAGAATACCATCAGTATGCGATGAAGTTGTTGGAACAGATTCCTAGCGTAACTTTGTACCAGATTCCTCGATGAGATAACGCTCAGGTCGACGCTCTAGCAAAACTTGCTAAGGAAATGACGTGTCCACCGGAGGATTCCGTTGACATTACAATACAGGGNCCGACGCTCTAGCAAAACTTGCTAAGGAAATGACGTGTCCACCGGAGGATTCCGTTGACATTACAATACAGGGACGTCAGGTTTTCTCACAGAACGACATCGACAGTTTGCACAGGCTCGAAAAGGAAGAAAAAATGGTAGCTACAGTGGCAGACAATCTTGAAGACTGGCGCAGGACTTTAACAGAATATTTGCAAACAGGAAAATTGCCAAAAGACAAGTCAACCGCATATCATATCACAAGAAGAGCCATGTTGTATGCCTTGGTAGATAATATCCTCTACAGGAGATCGTTTGATCAGATGTGGCTGAGATGCCTGAGCACAGCCGAAGCACAGGATATTGTTAAAGAGGTACACGCCGGATTGTGTGGAGCGCACTAGTCATGACCAAAAATGAAAATGAAGATTAAAAGAATTGGATACTATTGGTCAGCAATGTTAACGGATTGCATGGATACCGCCAAAAAGTGTCACCTGTGTCAGGTGCACGGAGTGGTCTTGTACCAACCTCCGAATGTGTTACACCCAACCNTAGAATATTTGCAAACAGGAAAATTGCCAAAAGACAAGTCAACCGCATATCATATCACGAGAAGAGCCATGTTGTATGCCTTGCCAAAAAGTGTCACCTGTGTCAGGTGCACGGAGTGGTCTTGTACCAACCTCCGAATGTGTTACACCCAACCGTCGCTTCGTGGTCATTCGAGTGTTGGGGCACGGATATAGTGGGTCTGATAGACCCTCCATCTTCAAAGGGACAGATTTATTCTCGCAGCGACAGATTACTTCTCCAAATGGGCAGATGCAATACCGTTACGTAAAGTTACAGCGCAACACATTCTTCAATTCTTCAAGAGTCAGATTGTCTACCGCTTCGGTGTTCCGCGCAAAGTGATTTCCGACAACGGGTCAGCATTTAAAAGTACTAAAATCAGCAGTTTCGTCNTAGATTTATTCTTGCAGCGACAGATTACTTCTCCAAATGGGCAGAGGCAATACCGTTACGTAAAGTTACAACGCAACACATTCTTCAATTCTTCAAGAGTCAGATTGTCTACCGTTTCGGTGTTCCGCGCAAAGTGATTTCCGACAACGGGTCAGCATTTAAAAGTACTAAAATCAGCAGTTTCGTCAGACGACATGGGATAGATTGGAGATACTCCACGATTTATTATCCCAGAGCGAACGGTCTGGCCGAAATTGATATAAATTTAATGGAAAACCAGTATAAAAATCAAGGAATTTAAGTGGACTATTATTACTGATGGNTCCTTCAACAAGACGCTCGTGCAGATTTTGAAGAAGACGTTGGACGAGAATAAGAGAGGTTGGCATGAGAAGTTGTTAGAGGCTTTGTGGTCCTACCGGACGACGTTCAGAACATTCACCCAGTGTACACCGTATGCGCTCGTCTATGGGTCCGAGGACGTACTTCCGTTAGAGGTTCAACTACCGTCTCTTAGAATAACCGTCGCTAATCATATTACAACAGAAGACAGCGCCAAACTCAGACTTGCAGAGTTGGAGTCTTAAAGGAAAATGATTAGAAGCGCAACAGAATCTAGAACTTTATCAAGCGAGAATGGTGCAGGCTCACGACAAGCTGGTCCTCCCTAGGGCGTTCAAAATTGGTGATCTCGTACTTGTTCTCAAGAAACCTATCCTTGCACACCGCAAGATAGGCGGGAAGTTTGAACCAACTTGGGAGGGACCATTTGTCGTGAAAAAGGTATATTCAGGAGGATCTTACAAGCTAGTAGACTTTCGAGGCGAAAGGCCTATGTTGTCAGTCAATGGGTGATATTTGAAGACTTATTATGCAGCTTAGTGTTCCTCGGAGTGAAACTTCGAAAATAATGTTTGGTCTGAGGAATAACTGTTCAGCTAGTGTCTGTGACTGGGTCCCAAAATTTTGTAATAAAATTAATCTTAATAAAATGAAAATTTGAATTTGCACTTATAAGTTCCTCACTTTCGTTCTAAATTTCACCAATTTAAGTTAAAAGAAAAAAGATGTTTACACTTTTATAATTCTAAAATCTAGTTAATGATGCTCTGTTGTTCTTAGTCGTTTTGGATTTCAGCGCGCTGATGTTTTCCTGTCTTTTTGCAGGAAAATGTCAGGTCCGAAGCTGATCTTCTCTTTTAAAGACGGCTTAAATCTCGCACTGGATAAAGAAAAGGCAGGTCGAGGTGGTATTGTGAGCTTTGACTTGGACTACGGTCAGGTCAACGTTGAATACGAGGGTCCTCTGATGGACATCGTCAGCCGCCGGGAGACAGAAGGGTTACCGTCACTACTCAGGATTAGTGTCAGGGAAGACTCATCAATGAAAAGGCAAAAAGTGGAAAGGATACAGTATCCGATGGAAGGGACTAGTCCCTTGCAATCGATGATCACCAGATCGACAGGAAGCTTAGTTGGTGTTTCTGCTGATAGAGTTTCTGACTAAGAAGGACACTACGTCGAAATGCCAACCGTCGTAAACACGGAGCCTTCGTTCGCCTGGAAAGAAGACGTGCAAGGGAAGCAGATATGACACTCACCCTGATTCATGAGGAGAAGGTCTACGACCCCAGCTTAAGAAAGCCTTCAACCAGTCCGCCGGTCACAGGAGGCGGGGTAGGGTTTGTTGTGGAGCCTACACAGTCGGAGGTCCCCGACGAGCTTTGCCCGGGATGTCCGATGTGTAATGTAGAAATCCCGAGGCAGACGTCAGCAGCAGGGGCATTTACAGAATGCCCTGAATGTAATGTTCTACGCCTGGAGCGTTACAGGACGTTTGAAGAATACACCGCTGCAAGTGTGAGACTCAGAAGTGTCGAACACCCGGAAGTCGAGTCGTACGTCCAACGATTTGCAGAGACGCCACAGTTCTGGATTCCTTCAGAGATTGAGACAGGGGAGCAGCCCCGACGCGTACAAAGGATTCCTACGATCGAGCTTGAAAGAATGAGCAGAGTCAGAAAACAGGAATTTGAATTCTACGAGGAGATCCGAGGAAAGTTTGTCAACATTTTAGAATGTTTGGAATTGCATACATGAGTTCTCTCTGAAAGGGATGAGAGAAGAATTCTGTATTGTGTGTTTAACCTGCGAGACAGAGGTCATGCTGGTTTGTTGATGAAGAAAACGTACTCAGAACCTCAAAAATGGATGAGAGGCAAGGGACGAATTACAATTCAATGCGGTTGCTGCTATAACTTCACGAGGGATAAGCTAGGGAATCCCTTGGGTATCTTAAGGGACGACGAGGTGGATCATTTGCCTTCCGAGATAAAAAGAATGATCAAAAGAATGGTAAGGTGGAGCATACTGCCTGCAGATTGTATTCCGAATAGCTGTATTATTAATATCTACGATGAGGGAGACTACATTCCGCCCCACAGATCACCACGACTTTGTCAGGTCTTTCTGTACAGTGTCCTTCATGAGCAAGAGCAACATTCTATTTGGAAGAGAAATTGACATTGTGGGACCAGGAGAGTTCAGAGGATCAGTTGAGATTCCCCTTCCAGTGAGTTCAGTTCTCATTTTGAAAGGAAATGGAGCAGACTTGGCGAAGCATTGCATCTCAGGAGTGCCGCATCGCAGAGTTTCTGTTACTTTGAGAAGGATGGACGATAGTAAGGTGTCACACAGGTTTCATCCAGATTTAGAATTGGAGGAACTACGCCCGTACTAGTTGTGAGATGGTTGTACCTCTAAGTATACGCGAAAGGACTCTTACCCCGAAACGTGGCTTAGAAGGTTAGCTTGATCACGAGCTGGCATTGAAAGATGGACAGATATTTGCTACCTTTTTGTACGACATCAGAACAGAAGTGATGATATGTGATACTACGGTTCCTGCATGAATGTACTCAGCATGTTGTTTTGGACAGTTTCAGTGTGTGATCAGTTGTATTACATGATTTGGAAGAAGATTCAATGAAGCTTGTTTTGAATTTCAACATGTTTTTGAGTGGCCTTTCTGTGCTTATGATGAGAAGCCGCATGACCACACGGTGGTTCTAATCTATAACGAACAAAGAACGATATGAAGAAAATTCAATTATATAAGTAAAATGAAAAAAGTAAAATATATCATGATAATAAAATCTATGCAATAAAAATAAAAAAAATGGTAACTGAATCCTTCACGTTCCCTCACGTTTTACATCTTCACTTCACAAAATCTTGCACGTCTCCTTCGCACCTCACATCCTTCTCACTTCACAGAATCCTTCACGTTTCCATCACATTCTGCATCCTCCACATACGTTCCGCATCTTTCTCACTTCACAAAATCCTTCGCGATCCCCACAATCACCACTCACGTTTCCTCACTCGGGACCATAGGCCTCCGCCCTACTCCCATCGATATATTCCGGGATCGTAGACCTTTGTTCTACTCCCTCGGGACCGTAGGCCTCCGCCCTACTCCCACCGATATACTCCAGGACCGTAGACCTCCGTTCTGAAGACCTTCGTTCTACTCCCGCAGGACCGTAGGCCTCCGCCTACTCCCACCGATATATTCCAGGATCATAGACCTCTGTTCTACTCCCTCGGGACCGTAGGTCTCCGCCCTACTCCTACCGATATATTCCGAGATTATAAATCTCCGTTCTATTCCCTCGGGGCCGTAGGCCTCCGCCCTACTCCCACCGATATACTCCAGGACCGTAGACCTCCGTTCTACTCCCTCGGGACCGTAGGCCTCCGCCCTACTCCCACCGAAATTTCTTCGGGATCGTGGACCTGTGTTCTACTCCCTCGGGACCGTAGGCCTCCGCCCTACTCCCTTTTCAGCACTAAATCAAACAAATCAAATTCTAACACGAATTCGAAATCTGCCACTCGAGACTCGATAGTCTGAAATCCATCTTCTAATCCCAGTGGATATGTTTTTGTCACTCATTTCTACGCTTTGTTCTAAGTATGTTGGCTTAGGCTTTCGTATTGGTTTCGTTGATCTTTTCGGTCAACACCAATACGCGCGGTGTGCTCATCCGGCACACCACATCTATTGGGAGTCCATTTGTTGACCTCATTTTTGGTGAGGTCTAGTCTTCCTCTTAGGGTTTAGGATCTAGCCTTAGATACCTCCCTTTGACTATCTTAGAACCTTAGAAATGGGACCCGTCTCGTTTTAGAAATTCAACCCACTTCTGTACTCTTTTGTGGTTTCGCGTGTGTGGTATCGACTTCTAGCACTTAGAAGGATGAAACCAACATAAAGTAGCCCAAAAGGAATTCCTATAGGACCTTTTGAGCATTAGGGTGGCCTTCTGCACAATTCGCACTCCCGCGCGCATAAGCTTTGCAATTCGGAGAGTCGACGCGTCCGATCGCCACAATTCACATCGCTTGCACTGTTACCTGTCAAAGACTCAAATAAACCCTTTGAAACGATCGATCGCGGGTCGAAATTTTGTGAAGTTTGAATTTTGGCGTGTTTTTGACCCGATTGTCGACGACGTTGTCCGAGCGACCCCGGATGACAAAACGGACTGCACCGGCGCANGTGAAGACTTTGCTTTCGTTTGATTTGTAATTGTAGCATTGTTGCTATTGTTATTAATGTTGTATTTGTTTTGATGATGTCAATGTTTTCTTACGGGCAAACTTTACTTTAGGTTTTTTTGGTAAGCAAACTCGTATGTTTGGCTAGAATGCAGCTTATGTTCAATATATTATGTTTGTATGATTATTTTGAGCGCAGAAAATTGAGTTTATGCTCACCTTAAATTCCCTTATGATGTTGTGAGTGAAAATAATATTAAAAATTAACATTGAATGTATTCCACATGCAGTACTTTCAAAACTATGTTTTTCAAACAAAATTGTGTATATATACTAAGGGATATTACAGTCGTTAGTCTACAAGCAACACTTTCAGAACTGTGTTTTTAAAAAAGGCCAACTACTTATGAAAGAAAAATTTCTAAACAGCCGATAAGCTTTTAAATTGAGATTTTGTTAAGCCACAATAGAAACAAATGCACCCTAAGTGAAAGTTGAAGNCGGAGTGGAATGAAGGAATAAGATGCAATATGCGAGGGTAGTAAGAGAATCGCCGGTTGTAGATTGAGAAACAGAAGAAATGTGAAACAGAGCATAGACTACGGTGTGCGGAGGATGAAGAACAATTTAGGGGCTGCTAGGGAGCATAATTTGAGCGGGATTTAATAACAATTTAGGTATTTAAGCAGGAATAAACCTAAATCCCGCCAAACAACAAAATGACATTCAAATCCTAAATTTAGGGGATTTTGAGAAGTTGAAGCGCATGAAGGTTGGTGGAATGAAGGATACGAAATACAGGGTTACCTTAATCGATGATTTCGGGTAGGAGCGGAGCGAAAGAAGGAGAAAGATGGTTTGGAGGACCATGCATGCTGTGATTCCTTCGCTGCCTTCCCAACTAGATCTAATGGCGATTGTATCAGGAGGATTCAATCACGATGGCGATGGTTTTGGCTAAAATTAGGAGACGAGAGTTGACAAGTTATCGAGGCGAGGGTTTCAGCCTTCCATTTTGTCTATATGGAGTGAATAGTTTGATATGATTCTCAGAGACCAGGTGTTTTATTTCTCAACCCCTTGTCGGCGCTAAAAGGGGGGAAGAGGTTAAATGTTTGTGAGTGGTTTGTTCAAAAATTGTCCGTAAGAAGCTGTCGGTCGCTGGAAGTGAAGTCCCGTCGCCCCGCTTCGGAAGGACGTTTTAATTTACTTATATGTATATAATTTTAGAAAAATATGAGATCAAACTAACTTCATATTTTTCACAGTTTAAATGAAAGAACGCTCTACCTCAAATCCTGTATCTATCCCGAGGGATAAACACAAGACTTGAGGATGAAACTCAATCAAATAAACTAAAAAATATATGACAACCGTTTGGTCTGCGAAACCGTTTTATATGCCGATAAGTTCTCATATTTAATACAAAGAATTAAATAGGGTTTATTTTAGGCTAAGTTCTGAAAAGCTTCCTATAAGGGCAAGCCCCTATAGTTAATTACATTTTAAATGACCGAAGTCACCGAAGAAAACTCTCGATAAAAATCAGGGAATATTATCTTCAAAGAGGTCAAAAGGGTAGGACTTGTCAACGAAATCGGATGGAGAGGTGTGAAAGAGGAAATGCTCGAATCTGGAATATTGTTGAGGAATCCAAATGAAGAGAAACTAGGGTAGGTCACAGATCCGGAGGCGAACCTCGGTGACTTCCCAATCTACCCTATGGTTTGACTTCAGTTTTGAGAAGAAATTATTCAAGTGTTTTATCCTGCCAATTTTATTTAATTAGGGCTTATATTTGCGTGACATGGTCACACAAATCGCCTAGAAGAAATGAGGGTTTATGTCGTATCGGACGACAACGTCGGAACCTAAAACGAGTTAGGACTTAAATCGTATATCAGAGCTATACGGATGCCTAAAGAAAATGTGGAGGATTTATGTTGCGCTAGGCAAAAAATCTCGAAATCTTATGGACTGTTGTTTAATTTCTAGGAAAAGGAATGATTTTGCTGGGAAAAACATGTACTGCTGTTGAAGATGACCGTCCTGCCCACCGCGCTAGCTCCAAGCTTCTCGACGTGACAAGTTTAAGTTTTATAGGGTGTCCAGTTATGGTGTCAAATCAAACAGCCATATGGTTTAGTTCTCTAAACATCCTATATAAAAAGTAAACATGCTTAAAACTATATAATATAAAATGTGCAATGTAGGAACAAACAGTAGAATGCATGTGGAACAGTAGCAGGTAGAAACATGAACAATATAATGTGCTATACAGGAAGAATAGTAGCAAGTAGAAACATGAATAATATAACATACTATACAGTACAGTAGCAGATAGGAATAAAAATGGTATAACATGCTGTACAGGAAGAACAGTAGCAGGTAGCAACATGAATAATATAACATGCTATACAGTACAGTAGCAGGTAGGAACGGAAATGATATAACATGCTGTACAAGAAGAATAGTAGCAGGTAGCAACAAGAAAATAAAGCGCTGTAAAATGTAAAGCAAACCTGTATGCCCGTGAGATCCGCCGTCTCTTAAGTATAGCAAGCCTAAATGCATCTCAAAAGCGAAGTCTGGAAGAAACGTCGTCCAGGAAATCCGAGGAAGGGCAGAAAACTCGAGAAAATTAACGAGAAGAGACTCAAGTAAAAGAAAATCTTCAAAAATTCTGGAGAAATCCCGAAAGAAAGGAAAAGTAACACGGGTGCCCTGTCCCAAAGCTTCGATAAAAAAAAAAAAAATCGGATGAGGGGGACCGCAAGCGCTCGTATGAGACTAGGCTCAGCTATATATTTATTCTCGAGGGTCCACGAAGGCTACTCGGTCACTCGAATGTATAAAACTCGCCACTCGTCTAGAGGTATGTCTTGAACCTCACTTAGAGGGCTATTTCCCAGCCTAAACAGGTATTCGTCAGATGGACAACCAGCTTTAAATTATGTTTTATGTTTTTTAACATGCATACAAATTTTAAACATGCAAAGAAGAGTTATCAATTTTGTTTCGTAGAAAAATATGTTTTTTCTTGAAAAGGGTTTATCAAATCTTATCTTTTTTTTTAGAAATTTTCGTTGTCCACGAGTCGATTACATTGTCGGGCGTGACACTGCCAATCATCTGAGGAGGTTCGAGCCAACTCCTGCTAGATTTATGTCGGTGAAGGATACCATATCCTATTGTTCATCAAATGCCTTGATCTTGATGTTATAGGATAAGGAATTTTTCTGCTCTATCTTCGGTATACCTTTATCATCAACACCGTACGCCCCAAAACGACTACTTGCGACCTTGCTTGATGGTTTCACGTATAGCAAAAGGCTATAGGTGGACACTTATCCATCGGACATAAGCATCAAAAAGAACGAACCAAGAAGCAAGGAAAGAAAAGAACAAAAATGGGGTGAGAGAGAAGTGACACTGATCCATCTAAAACTCCAAAAAGGAGAATGAATCAGTTCTCAAAACTCGTATCGAAAAGACTTAGAAAAGTAGGGCCCAAGGTCTTTCTTAACAAACATAAAGGTCAAGTTCGCGCTAATTTTTCCCAAACCCCAAAAACATAGGATTGATCAAGTCCACCAAATACTTTTCCAAAATGAGGTTTAAAATCTCCCAAACTTCAAAAGAAAGTGACTTCGGGGAAACCACCATCGACATTTCCAAACTCATGCCGAAATCAAAATTCTCCCACTTTCGAATTAAAAAAAAAAATCTCGTATACCAAATAAACATGAAATTTTCCCACAGAACCTAAATGAATGCTCAGGGTCAGGGCCAATAGAGAAGAGAAAGCAACCACTAAGGCCCTCGGTTAAGACAAGAAACATGGCCAAATGAGGCTCACGGCTAAGGCAGAATACGGCTGCCAAGACTCATGACCAAAGGCAACCCAAGGGGCAACGAGTGAGGCTCACGGCTAAGGCGACCAAAAAAACCACCAATGACTACTATACTTCCCTGACAAACATAAGAGGATAACTAAAGAGATTATAATTTTTGGGATGACAAACTTGATTTATCCACAACACCCAAGCCAATCAAGCCCAGCAAGGACCAAATCACACCCAATGACCTCCAACGGGTAAGGACCAAAAGGGGAGGCTCACAGCTGAGGCAAACCCGAGGCAATTCCCTACCAGCTTTGATATACATAGGAGAGTATAAAACATCACCAATCTCTCAAAGTAACAAGTTTGATCCATTTACAATCATTCAAATGATTCAAACTCAACAAGAGGAGGTAAATTAAACTCAAGAAACTCCAATAGGTCTCACGGGTAGGAGTAAGAACCAAAGCCAACAAAACCACCTCCAAACCAACTCTCGGGTAATGGCCAAACAAAGCAAACCAAGCCCCCAACTAGAACCAAACCGAGCCCAGTAAGGCTAAAACAATACCCAAACATTGATACAAATTCAGGCTTTAATAGAAATTATAGTCCCAACCACTTCTAAACAAATCGAAAATCAATAAGAGCCCAAAGTGAGCTTCTTAAAGTTAGCAAAGAAAACTTCAACACCTCAACAAAAGGTCAACATCTCATGCTCCTGTAATAAAAGCCGAATGCCCACACAGCTCCAAAACTGAGTCATTACAAGCCAAAAAATCGAGTTTAAGAAGCACCAAAACCACACCCAACAATATTAAAACCCAGGCTTCCATAAAAAAAACGAGTTCTAGCTATTTCAAGCCAAAGCCGAGACTCCAAACCAAGCCAAAATCAAGCCCAACAAGGCTAAAACAAGACCCAAACATTGATATAAATTCAGGCTTTAATAGAAATTAAAGTCCCAGCCACTTTAAGGTAAAAAAAAAAACGAGTCATCCAAAGCCAAGGAACAACCTGCGTGTCTAAATATTCCAAACATGAAATCATTCCAACAAATATTTGAACAGGGGATGGAGCTAAACCAAGCCCTCAAAACAAGCTACAACACTTTCCAAATTAAATAAATTTTCTCACAAGCAAGGGAAGCCGTAGGAGCTAAACCGAGCCCCCACATATGTATAAAAATTAAAGTGAACTCTCTAGCATTCATTTTAAGCAAGAGCAAGTCTTAAGATGCCAAAGACGAAACCCCCTAGCATGCATGAAAGACCAAATAAATTCTTCAATATCTCATGCTAAACGAAAGATAAACGAAAAGTTTCACAATACACATCCCAACATGCTTGCAAGAGGAGTAGAAATTATTCCAAAACCATGCTTTAATTATCCAAATCGCTGCCAACATAAATATGATAGGATAAACAAAGAACATGTCATGTATCCACCACATTAAGCGAATATCCAAGTCTAATTTCTAACACATGTTCATATTTCATCCTTCACATGTCCTTAAAGTGGATATCTCAAAAAAAAATATGAAAGTAAAGTAAATTAGCATGCTGTACCATCCAACAGAGTCATGTTCAAAGGCTCGACAGAGAGAAAACCGAAAGGAAACAAGGCACTGAGAAGGGGGAAAAGAAGAGTACCTACCTCTGATGCAAATATAAAGCACCACAAAACAAGAAACCACCTTAAGGAGATGCTCTCACAGAAATCTCCTCCTAAACTCCTCCCACAACCAAAATCTCTACCCCTTTCCTTAGAAAACTTTTCAACAACCCCCAAAATTCCAAAAGAAACTATGTTTATAGACAGAGAAGAGGAGAAGTGAAAGAAGATCACCCCATCCACCATGGTACTCGAATCGGGCCAAAGCAGAAAAGGACGCATTCCCTGCTCACAGAAGGCGAAGCAACCGAAACATCTAGGACCGAGCGGCAAGCCTAGTGGCAGCGAGGAAAGTATCGCGAAGAAGAGAGAGTTTGCCATTCAAGTGTACCAGTGAACAAGTTTTCCATAGTCAAACTACCAAAAAAAGGAAAACCATAGCTCGGGGAGACTGGCACGGCTTCGGGAAGGAGGGCCGCGGGCAGAAAATGTCGGGCAAGGACGAATGAGAAGTCAACTTTCTCTCGCATGGAGGACGAGCTCGATTGGCTCGAGACCGAGAAAGGGAAAGACCAGGCACGCGAACGGGAGAAGGGAGGCAGAGCTCGGGTGCGTGAGTTTAGGGATTTAGGGCTTAAAGAGAAAATGAAAGATTTGGCTTATATAACTATATATATATATATATATATATATA
>JXCR01073080.1:0-12033 GCA_002079205.1 Phalaenopsis hybrid cultivar
AGTATGTATGGGTATTTGGAAGACTTGTAGAAGATGGCAAAGCTAGATAATATTGATTGCAACAGCGGTTAAGGCTCAATAATTAGCTTCAATGGAAGACATAGTCACTGTGATTGTTTCTTAAGACTCCATAAGCCAAGATTGCTATCAACGAAAGAGCAATGGCTGGGGGTAGATTTGTGATCAAAAGGATCATCCACCCAGTCAGAGTTTGAATATGAATGCCATGTAAATGGTACTTCATAAATAGAATGTCTAAAATGAGATGCTTCTTAGAGATATATGAGAATTTTCTTGAGAAGATAAAAGTGTTTTATTAGTGGAATGTGCATGGATTAATATAGATGATTTATTGTAAATGTGATATCCGGTTTAGTTATTGTTAAATATTATAAAGAATCAAAAAGTTAATTAGAATGAGTGGATTCCTTGGATATAAGAATACAGTTGGAATCTACATAGGATTTGATTAAAATCACAGAGGCAAGAGAACATCATGAGTATATTCACTTGGCTAAGAAAGAAACTAATTGGTATGGTCTATAATTGGGTGTCAAGAAACTAAAAAATCTAATCAAGATTCTTTAAATTGGAGAATAATTGTATATTAGAAATGGGGGTTTTGATCTTGAAGTTGTACTTTTTCAGTGATGAGCATATCGTGTACATATTTAATTAAAGAAATCTAAGCGCAATCACTGATAAAAGATGGAAGGGAGGGATCAATTGTGTTAATTTTCAATCCTTTGTTGATAAGATGATTTAAGAAAGTGAGGAACCATTGTCTTGGTTCCTATTTTAAGCCATATATGGCTTTGTAGAGTTGGCATACATATGTTGTATATTGATTATCTTGAAAACCTAAAGATTGCCCTGTATAAATATTTTCTTATATGTTTCCAAATTGTTTTCATCAAGTTGAAAAACTAGCCAACTGAAATAAATAGTTATGGTGAGCAACAATCAGATGATATGCATTTTGTCAATGGGGCTAAAGGTTCTTTAATAGTCAATGTCATAAGCTTGATTAAAATTATATGCTACAAGGCGAGCTTTAAATCTATCAATTGAAACATCAGGTTTTGATTTATCATACATGTACAACAACAACAAGACACCAAAGGGGATATTCGCTTACTAAATGTAACTAAAAAGAAAGGTGCTCATATGTCCATGTGAAGATTGTAATTCTATTTTTGTATTAGGTATCTAATTTTACATTGTGTTTGCAGGTGATGATTAACAATAGTGGTTGTGATGGGTGGAGGTGAGGGTTACTTATTAGGGATTGGATTAGATATAGAGGTAGTGCGTGATAGTTCAATTATGTTAAAGTTGGCGCAATTGTATGGGAATTTATGTTGTTGTTGGGTAGAGAATTAATTATTGGTAATGAGGAGATAGAAATGAGACTAAGTGGAGAGTAGAAGGATTCAAAAGGTGGAGGCTTGAGATGATTATAAGAGAAGGAGAATGTTATTTCATTAAAGATGACATGATGATAAATGATGGGTTTATTAATTATTAGATTATAACAATGATAGGATTTGTGAGAAAGGGAATGCCTAATGAAAATGCATGGAGTGAATCAAGGAGATAATTTATGGGAGGAATAGCAAGGGAGCCATGGGAAGCATATGAAACCAAACACTTTTAACTTAGAGTAGATGAAAGGTTTTTTATAGAGAAGCTCAAATGAAGAGTTTGTACAGGTGTTTGAGGATGATAGATGGTTTAATGAGAAATGTGGAAGTGAGAAGTGTTGTGACCCAAGACTTGGAGGTAAATAAGCTTCTTGTAGAAGTGTACATGTTCTTTAAAGTAAGTGAGGATGCTTATGTTTGACTACATCATTTTTTTGGGGTATGAGGAAAGTTGAATTGATTAATAATTTCCTAAGTGGTAAGAATATTTTGTTAAGTATGAGCAGTATACTCACCACTACCATCAGAGTGAAGAACTTTTATTTGAGCATGAAATTGAGTCTCAAGCATGAGTATGAGATGAATTAATTTTTGGGTTACTATAGCTTTTGAGTACATTGGATAAACCCAAACAAAATACAATAAATCATTAATTAATGGGAGATAATATTTTAANTGTATCATGAGGATGGCCGAGTTAAGAGTGCTAGAGTTCTGAAGTGGGAGAGCGGGTTTGGAAAACTGCATGCCAGTAGTAGGAAATTGGGTAAAGACCATTATGATTTGGACCCTTGAGTATGACTTGATTGTTCA
Source organism: Phalaenopsis hybrid cultivar (assembly GCA_002079205.1). Lineage (NCBI taxonomy): Eukaryota > Viridiplantae > Streptophyta > Magnoliopsida > Asparagales > Orchidaceae > Phalaenopsis > Phalaenopsis hybrid cultivar. The sequence continues at coordinate 2,238 of JXCR01073080.1, forward strand.
AGATGTCATTGATGGTATACCTATTATTAATGGAAATAAGTTTATTACTGGAAAGAAGATTGTGAGAGAAAGCTGAAACTTGAACAATATTAGTGAGAAGAAGCTTGTGATTGGAATGTGGGGTTGGTAGTAGTCATTAACCATCATTGGTGATTGGTTGAGAAGAGTCATTGCAAATTAAGGTTGGATCAAATCCATTGTATAGCTTTGGTTGCTAAATTTGATCAAGTTCAATTGTTACATGAGAGGCAGTGTAGCAACTATTTAGTGATAGGTAAAGATGAGTGGGATCACGTAAGAAGATCAATTGAAATTGTATTGTTGTGTTTCATTATAGGACTTTATTGTTGTAGCAATGGCAATATTTGGCAATTAAATATCCCTGTTTTCCACAAATTTAATAATTGGTAGAAGAATTAGATTTCCTATCCCCTCATCTAGATATATTAGTATCTCTACGGAATTTATTTCGTCCCATTGAGAATTTTGGCCTCTGGTGGAAATTAGTGCAAGTGATTATCAATGGCTTAAATTTCTTTGACTTGGTTATTATTAATATTATTCTTTGCAAAATAGTGAAAAAAGATCATTTAGGGTTATCAATGCGATTTTGGTGCAAATGACTACCTTGAAGGCTTGATAACAAAAAGACAGATCATTTAAGATATAATGAAAAAGCGTATTCTTGATCACTATGTCAGATGATTATTGTTATGTTATTTATTAATAATTTTTTTGAAGACAATATTGCAATATTATTTGATTTTTCATATAAATATTGTGGAGTTTATTTTTGAGTTGAATAACTTCTGATTGATTGGATGGCTACATTCGTCTTCTAAATTTTTCCATATTTTATATCGAGAATTAAGATTAAGAATATATGATAAAAAAGAATGGTGAATTAAATGGTTGAACCTAGATTATGGCCTACAAGTTTCCAAGTGTGATAATTTGTACTATGAGAAAAATCACCAATAAAGCTGAGAAGTTGATTTGGGGGATAGGTAGTGGGTCCATCAAGCAACCCTTTAAAGCCATTAACTTTTGATATATTTAAGATTTTAAGTTTCTATATAAAATAGTTTTCATATGTGATTTTTATACAAATGAGATGTTTGAAGTTAGATATAGGAAACTCTTAGGGGTAGTGGAATTGATATATCTCCCATCATGATTAGTGTGAAAATTGAGTAATGTTGGCTGAATAGTTTGTTGAATTTTCCATGAAGAGAGTTAGGAGAAAGAAGACAAGTTGGTGGCTATGAAGCAAAATCTTTGATACAATGATAAAAAGAAGTTGTATGAAAATAATAGCAAGCTGAAGCTAACAGAGGAAGAAATATAGATGAACTATTGTATAGATATAACCATTTTGCAATATGCAACTGATGTGTTGCATACACTATTAGTTAATAAATATAGAGAAAAAAGGGAAAAATATATTTGTTTTTATAAATGATTTAATAAAAATCATAAGGCTAAAAATGCTATAGAATTTAAGTGAAGGGCGGTGAGGAAAAAAGCAAAAATAATGAAGAGTTATATTTGATAAGTAATGTATCCAATCATAATAAATTAATGTACGTTGAGTGCACTTATCAATTAAAGAGCATAAAATTGGTTAATTTTGATCAAAAAAGCATATAAAATTGTCTTTTTATCGAAGAATATGAGTGACAAAAAATATATTTTCATTCATTTAATTTTTTTATGTGTATTGTTGGTTTTATAAAGAAAATAAATTTCAATATCATTAAATAAAATATTTCTACAAAATAGTTTAAATTAAATTAGTGTGGAGGATAGCTTACTAATATTGAAATGGTCTATGGAATCCACTCTTAGTGCACTCTTCAATACCTAAAAAATGACTTTGAAGAGAGATTTGGAGGGAATTGAGGCCATTTTAATTGCTAGAAAAAAAAAACTTATAACAATCTTAAAACTGTTCTAATTATAATTTGTTGGAAAACTCTTTAAAGTAACCATCATTGAAAAGTGATTTTGATAATGGATAAGATTGTAATGATTAGAACCACTACTACCTATTAAAAAAAGTTCAATACATTCACATCTCTGAAAAAACTTATAAGACGGTTAAGACATGAAAAAATGATCATAAAATCTAAATCATATCATATGGATAATTTTTCCTATCAAAACTTGTCAATATATAATAAAACAAATCTCAATTAAAAATGATTAAGAAAATAAGCATGAATATGTTCACGTGCTTTAAGAAAATTCTTCACTCTTTCACTCAAAAATGCAACAGAAGATTCTATAAGACTTCATCATGACTTAGATAAAAAATATTAATGCATGCTAAGTTCTAAAAATTTATATTACAACAACATGCAAAAAAATATAAATAAAAGAGATTAAATGTATTATATGAGCATAAGGAAGAGTGTCTTCGATGATAGTCAAATGAATAAGAAAATAGTTACCAACAAGCACGATCAAGGGCTAAATGAAGGTGATGGCTTGATCAAATTGTTGATTTTGCAAAACAATGTCAGGCTAGCTTGATTTGTTTAGCTAGGCTAATAATCGTAGTCACAATTAAAATGGTTGCAAATTGCTAAAATTAGGATTATTTTCAGATTGTTGGTCGTAAATGCCATATTATTTCCAACTTTTTTATTAGACTCATTAATGATATCTTTCTCATATTACCAAATCTCATTTAAATCATAAAAAAATATTATTTTTAGCTAAAAGGATTAAAACTCAAACCACTTAATAAAGAAATGAATGGCCCTCCATCAAAATCGACCACAGCCCACTAGTTTTCATTGGTTTCCGCTGGCCACTCCCTACTCAACACCTTGAGGAACCCTGTGGTGTAACAAGGTACCGTCAACACTTTGTAACAAAATACCATGACCACGGTGTAACAAATTTCCTTGAATAAGGTATAATGAAGTATTCATAGTTCTAAGCAATGACATATCCCAATTATGATATATTGAATACCCGTCGATAACTCCTAAATTTAACTGCTTATAACCACTGTGCTTAAAATACAATGATTTTCTTTGAACTTTTAAAATTCTCTCCTTATATCGTAAACTGATAAGTGATATCTCTTGTGTAATAACAAACATTGGAAAAGAGTTACAACCAGCAATCAATATATGAACGACTATGGCCTTTATGACCAACTAATGTTATTAAAGCTCCTAACTATAGTATTTGTGGCCAATTTATGCTATTGTAGCTCCCCACATGTCCTATGTGACCAACAATAATCTATGTGGCTCACAGTTACTTTAGTTTTCAACTACAACTTTTGTGGTCAACTAATGCTACTGCAACTCCCTACTACGACATATATAGCTAATTGTTATTATAGCTTCCCACTATAACTTATATCGACAACTACAACTTATATGAATAACTACTACTTTATCTCCCTATTATGACATATGTAGCCAGCTACAACCTATATGACTCACTGCTACTACAACCTATATGACTCACTGCTACTATAGCTTTCAACCATGACCTTTGTGGCCAACTGACACTACTGTAACTCCCCACTGCGACATATGTGGCCCATTGTTACTGCAGCTTCAAACTATGACTTTTGTGGCCAACCTACGCTACTACAACTCACCATTACTGTCTATGTGACTAATTGCAACTACAGCTCTCCACCATGACCCATGTGACCAACTACAACCTATGTAGCTCATTTTTATTACAATTTCCAACCATGGCTTTTGTGGCCAACTGATGCTACTACAACTCCCAATTACGATTTTCTGGCTCATTGCTATTATAGCATCCAACTACAACCTTCTGATGCTCTACTTCAGCTCTCCGTGACCAATTACAACCTATATGACCAAATACTATTACAACTCCCCACTACAAACTTTATGAGCAACTGACACTATTGAAGCTCCCCAATACCAATGTGACCATCTGCGACCTATGTCTCTCACTGCTTTTGTAGGTTCCAACTACGTGCTCTCTAGCCAACTAATGCTACTATAACTACCAACCACAACTTATGTGACCAACCAAGACCTATGTAAATAATTGCTACCGCAACTTCCAACCACGACTTAGGTGACCAACTATGACCTATGTAACTAACTATTTCTGCAGCTTCACACTATAATCTTTGTTGCAAACTACTGTTATTTCTTCCTCTCACTGCAACCTATATGACCAAATGTTGTCATTATAACCTCCTATTACGTCTTCTGTGGCCAACAACTATCATTGAAATCTTTCACCACAACCTCTATGATCAATTTCTATCATTGTAGACTTCCACTATGACTCATGCAATCAAGTGTTGTTATTACAACCTTCACTATAACCTTTATCGTGAACTGACTCTCTTGCAGCTACAGACTATGATGGTCTCTCTGATCATTTGATGTCACTGCAGCTAGCAACCATGATATGTATGACAAACTATGGTTTATATAGCTAATTGCTACTACAGCTACCAACTACGACATTTGTACCTAGCCATCACTTCATCCTTCAACTAGAATCTATGTGACAAACTCTGAACTATTCAGCTAATTGCTATTATAGCCTCCAACAATGACTTATGTGGCTAACTGCAACTACAACTTTCAATTATGACATCTATGGCCAACTGACATTATCGCAACCATCAAATCCAGTCTTTATGACAAATTACTACATTCACAACAATGAACAATGACCTCTACATCCCATTATATCTATTATTACCAAGAACTACATTTGTTGCAACACGATTATAGTTATTGAACCTGGATGATTATTGTACGTCAGTGATTGTTCACATTATAATTCTATCTTCTCTAATTTATGAGAAGAATAAACTTATGTACTTATAATCTGAAAGTGAACTTTGAAGGGGCTATGCCATGTGTTTTTTTCCTTTTTCATGTTTTTTCCACAAAAAAATTAAAATGTATCCTCCTGCTACTTTTTCTTTTATCTATGAGTGTTGGATCTTTTTGTAATACTAATACATTAAATTGTCACTCTATCATTACAAATCTTCCAACACACAATATTGCTAATATTTCATTTAATATTAATATAATAAACGAGAAATATGAGTATTTAATTAACCTAAATACTTGACTGTTATATGTTGATTGCAAATTAAGAAGTCCATTCATAATTTTAAATCGTAGAACTTATGCTACCATTGAATCCATTTCTTTTACTTCAATTATCACTTGTTGGAACATATCGATGTAATTTCACCGAGACTTGCCCTACTTTTGTCTTATTTTCAATAAGGCCTGTCCATTTTTATGTGGCTTTCAAACTTTTGCAATCGTGAAATAAATTATCTTAGAACTTTTGATAAATGAGGTAATGCTCCACAAAAGCAATCTGTTAGAACGATACCACTTTGAAGAAGAAAAGTGATATTGAGAGGTGGCCGACTCAAAATGAATGACATAATTGACTAGATCTTTATTTCCTTTATAGAAGTCATAATGGGAAAATGTAAAATTTATTTGGGTCCATGATTTTGCGATTCACATTTGTGGAACAATTTCTAACATTCATCACATTTGTGAGAACATACGTTTTTTTAATTTATGATGTAATTTAAGTTTAAGAAAAAAATATTATGTTCGGACGTCTGAAGACGACCAATTACCGACCGTCACGTAACATGCTGATGAGATGTATGACGACGTGATAATCGATGATTGACCCCGTTTGGATGTGATATTTAACATGCAAATATACTATGGGAGGATAAAAAGAAATTTCTTTTATATTAGTATGAAAATTTTGCCCTTGTCAACCTTCTCCTTCACTAGTACTGAGTGAAATCTGTGACCTACCAAACCCCTAAAACCCTCCGCCGCTGAGCAACAGCAGTTCTCCATCTTCATCCTCCCACGGTGCAAAACCTTTTACTCTTATCGATTTATCATTATTACAAGCCCTTGATATTGATTCTTCCTCTTGTTTATTGGATTATTCACTAGGCATTGGTCAGGAAGCCGAGATGAACTTTAAGAACGCTCGGGTTCCGAACACAGGTGCGGCGTCAGCGCTGGTGAAGGTGGNTTCCACTTGTTTATTGGATTATTCACTAGGCATTGGTGCGGAAGCCGAGATGAACTTTAAGAACGCTCGGGTTCCGAACACAGGTGCGGCGTCAGCGCTGGTGAAGGTGGCTTTGATCGGCGGCGCCGGCGTCTACGCTGCTTTCAATAGCCTCTACAATGTCGATGGTGGCCATCGGGCCATTGTCTTCAACCGCATCCAGGGAATTAAGGATAAGGTAGTAATACTATATTTCTAATTCATTATTTTTGTTTTTTTTGTTAACTTTTGATGATCTAGTTGTGACTGCTGGTTTGCTTTGAAAAGGAATTACTTTGCACTCCTAGATGCTCTTTGATCGTATTCTTTGATGAATTAACGCGAACGTTTGTCTTTTGTGGCCATGGAAGGAGTGATTTATGAACTTTGATTAAAGCCTGCTGTTAATTGAGCTGTCTCCTGTTTATGAAAAACTTGAATATTCCTGCAAATTACATAAAGTTGAAATTTTAGTTGCAAAGAATTGAATTTGTGAATCAGAAGGTGGAGTGAGATTTGCTCAGTGGTTTTATTAGAACTTCGAAGATATTCAGACATTGGAAACGGCTCAAGATTTGTTGTGCTTTAAATATAATATGTTTTACTAATGCTGTTTCAATTTTTTTTTTTTTACTTGTGTTACTGGTGCTTTAGTGTTAGTATTTTCTATTGTTTGTTCACAATGAATTTTTTCCAGGTTTATCCCGAGGGAACACATTTGATGATCCCTTGGTTTGAGAGGCCAATAATTTATGATGTCCGTGCTCGGCCTCATCTTGTGGAGAGTACATCTGGAAGCCGTGATCTTCAAATGGTATGCATATCTAAATAATACTCACATTCAACCTTTATAATGGGCATCCAATTATTGCCGAAAAAGTTAAATATTGGTTTTCGGCTATTGCAGCAAGCACATATTCTCTTAATTTATAGCTATTATAAAGCGGCTAAATATGGCTTTACATCTTCAAGGTGAAGCTGCTATCTTTCAATACAGCAATGCATTGGCTTTTATTAAAGATTATTTTGATATAAGCAATATATATCTTTTTATTTTTTGTTTGAAGTACCAACATTAACATGCACCTTAGAAGACTACATTTATAAAAGAATTAGAGAAATAAAGAGAGAATTTTTATCCATTACTTGGTTAAGCACGATGATGTGGGATGATCATGGGTCATCAGTTAACTTATGATACTTACATTTTTTTTTATGTTTTTGTTCTTGGTATCTTTATATTATAATTTGTGGAGTTTCTCTATTTAAAGGGGTTTCTAGGATTTAATGTAAGTTAATGATTAATGGAATGAAAGCAGAGATTATGGAGAAGTCACAAAACTCACAACTAAAGTTTTATGGCCAAAGGTGTAGCTATGTAGAAATCCATGAGTGCTGTGAATCTACATTGCCCATGAATTAATCATTAGTCATGGTTGATGAAGTTAGTGGCTTATCATCCTCCACAAATATGAAGGGATGGTCCTTGAGCAGGGAAAAAGATTGATATAGATGGTCCCAAAAGAATTGGCCTGCTTGAAAAATCTGTTAGTGTGGTTTTATATCTTGTTAATAGTTACTTGTAAGTCTTGATGCTAACCCAACAACTTCTAGTTATTGGACTATTTAAATCTTATTTTCTCTATGTTTTGCCTTGGGTCTAGTATTTATAATCACTCCAGGATATCTTCTTGTTGAAAGATGTTTTGAAATAAGATATGAATGCAACCCCAATAAAATTTTATCTACTGTTTCTTCATCTTACTTTTTCTCCTTTTCTGTTGCCTGTGAGCTGTGCAGGTGTCCATGGATTGCTATTGTAGCAAGGACATGAATAACTCTTGTACTGTCATTGGTAGTGGGAAATGCAAGAGCTTGTGTCTTGCCACTTCATTGAAGAAGTTAGGCTTTTTTCAGCTTGCTTGCTTGAGATTTGTTAAGATATGCTATTTTAGTGTTCAAGGTACTGGGTGGCAGAGCTAAAATTGGGCTAAAATCAAGCTCATTGCTGAAATTTGCTAGATGGTTGAATTGAGAAGCAGAAAGGTGATTGAAGCTTAGGAGCTGATCCAAGAAAATAAATCCCGAGGAAGAGCAAGGCAAACCAAGTTTGAGAAACCTTGAAGTCAGCAAGGGTTGTTATCAAAAAGGCTTGAAAGCGGCCTTTACAGTCTCTTCTTATTCTTACAATTGGTACCAAGCCTACAAAATTGAATCTTGATGGTGCTTGTAAGATAGGAGATTGAAAAGATCATGCAAGAAATGATTTTAGTCTTTGAAGACTGAAAATGAAGGCGTTGGAAAGTTCAAAAAGTCCTTGATGCGGCATGATCAGATGAGGCATTTGAGTAGATTGATGTAAATATTTTGGGAAATCTTGCTGATAAAGCCCTTGACACCATTCTACTTGAGCTTGGAGATGAACTTTTTGTGAAAGGACAATCAGCCTTTGGAATCTTGGGGAAACGTGAGTTTCTATATTTAAAGAGAACTCTTAACAATTGTTTATATCTTTGGAAGAGGTTTTGCACCTTAAAATTGGATGATTCTATATCACTCAAGAAGAATTTGTATGACTCGGCAAATTCATTATAGATTTTAAAAGCATTGAAGCTGAAATCAAGGATAGATATAATGCCATAACTCTCTCGAGTTCTTTGCCAAAAGATATGAACATTTTGTGGATGCTAAGTTATAAATTTATATTGGAAACACATTCTTTTTATGATAGAAGTAAAATAAGTCCTTAACTCCAAAGAGTTCAAAAAAAGTGAGGAATCAAAGAAAAAAATCAGTAAATGAAAAATATTTAAAACTAAAAATCCAATCAAAAGAAAATGAAAAAAATAGTAAGAAGGAAGAGAGATTTACATTCATGCCGCACAAAATCTACCATTTTACATATCTAACGCCTAAAGTTTTAATATTACACACATACCACATAAAAGAAAAATAAATACGTTGTCGCTTAATCCAAGTGCAGCCTCTGCCAACTCCCGACCATAAAACATCGATCATGCTGCAGCGACACCAAAAACCTATGAGCTCCACCTTTTTCTGGCACGTGCACACCACCATAAATTCGACAACATTGGGGAGGGATGTGTCGAACCCCAACTAGCCTCTCCTTTAAGGGACAGCTGGTGCGACAATGATGGATGATTTGGTCAGACTAAATTCTCACAAGCCCTCGTCATGACTTTTTGAATTAGAACTCAGTGGGTGACGAACTAATCGAACTAAATCACTATAAATATATTTGATACATTTCATTTATTAATTCATTTATATTCATATATTCTCAAAATCCTGGAAATCATATCATCAAAATATGTATATCTATTTGAAGCCGCTAAATCCTACATAATAGAAGACGCTCCCGAAAGTTTACATAAGCTCCCCAAAACTATGAATGACAAAAGCTGTACAAGTCACAACTGACTACTTTCCATGCTGTTCTTTACACATTCCTGGAAGTTAACAACGAGTTCAGCGAAATAATTAGGACTAAAATAATATTTATAGAAGAACAAGAAATAACATGCATGGTCATATGTAACTCATATATATGTCTACAACACATGTCACAAAATGCTATAATCATATAAAATATTTAAAAGAAAAGAAATGTAATGCAAATAATCATAACTACTGTAGAAAATATGTTTTTCATTCATTCATTTGTAATCATAAGTATATTCATGAGAGTCATCAATCTAAT
>JXCR01073089.1:10073-34262 GCA_002079205.1 Phalaenopsis hybrid cultivar
AGGGTCATTGGAGCAAAAAGATGCAAAAAAAGCAAATTTGTAGCAAAAAAAGACCAAAATGTGGAAATTTGAACTAGGTCGCTGACAGCGTCCTCGACCCCGCCGATGACGAGTTTTTCCCGAGGATATCGGAAAAAATTCTTCAAAAGTCTGTCGACGGCGCCCTCGANCGAAGTGAAACTCCAATTTCATTCCTATGGCGTCTAATTCTCCTGATAATTCCAGAATGTTAGTTTTCAATCTGCGAAAGTTTATTAGTGTGGAAGCGCAGCGACACTTCAACAAGTTGCTGATGAAGAAAAGATTAATCAAAAAACGAGGATTCATAAATTGCGGATTAAACAATCCCATGACGGATATTGAAGAAACAATAGTGGGGCGAAGATGGGAAGTGCTGTGCTACACTACCGCCGTTGTGGTTGTTCCAGTAGTGAAAGAATTTTATGCAAATTTGCATGGAATCAACCAAGGAGTTGTTTATGTGCGAGGAAGATGGATTACTTTCACTCCTGCACGGATCAACAAATTATATATGATAGAGAATGCTCCTGTCTGCCACTATTCCATTTTCGTCCCAACGAGAAACCAGATGAATGAAATTTACCAATATTTAACGAGTGAAACTGACGACTGGGAAACAAGAGAAAATGGGTATGTTAGTTTTTATGCAACACTGCTAAATCCCGTTTCAAAACATTGGCACTTTTTCATTTCCGCGAAACTGCTACTGATAATGAAGATGTGTAAGGTTTCTAAGGAAAGTTTCATTTTGAATTACTGCATCCAAAGGGGACTGCCGATCGACTTGGATCTGTAATTGTGATGTCGGTTTTGGGTCTGATCGTTCATGGATCAACTTATGGGCTTGGACACCCCTCCACAATTTATCTATAATTGTGAAGTCAATTTTGGGCCTGATCGTTCATGGATCAACTTATGGGCTTGGACACCCCTCCACAATTTTCTCAACTTTTCAGTCAGTTCCAAGTGTCCTATGAAAATTGGGAAAGGGTACTATTACCTTGGATGCCTTTGGATCCAACTGAGAGATTCCCAGTTTTTGAAGATGAAAATGACATGACAATTATAGTAGATCAATCATCTTAGAATTCACTGCCAGTTCAACCCTTAGACCCTGATAAGTCTCTGGTGATCCTGCGCCAAATCAAGAAATTGGAAAAGGAGGTACAAAATGTCATGAATGCGATTAATAATATCTCCGATTTCTTCGATCATCTAGACTGGAGGATGAAGGAATATTTTGATCACTCTAGACATTTAGAAGATAGCTTGATACGATTGATGAGGAGAATGAAGTTGATAGAGGAGGATTCTACTAAAGAATTTCCATTTTGACCCTTCTACAACCTCTTCGTTCATATGCAATCAATGGGTGATCTCAGAGGAAAATAGAGTACCAAGTCCAAAGATTAGTAGATTTATATTACTACCTATCTGTCTATCTATGTATTTTGATTTGAACTTTATATTTCCTTTTTTTAGATTATGCTTTCAGATCTCTGTATAGTTGAGACTAAGCATAGGATGTTTTATTTTCAGCATTTTGAGTGTTGTGGCTTGGATTTNGTATCTTAACATACCATAGGTTATATTAAAATAATTTTTGAAAATATATTTTACTTAGGACAAAAAAAGGTTTAGTTTTAAAAATTTTCTCTTTTTCCCCAAACTTAAATTTTAAATTAGTTTAAGATAGTTAAGTTTATAATAAGCGTGTAGAAAAAGAAAAATTTTAAATTCTAAGCAGGAGAACAGTACATGTACAATTAATAAAAATAAGTGTTGAGTTGTAGATAATTCAAATTAAAACAGATATATCATGAAAATTTACAATGTAAAAGAACTACTCTAACATATATTCATTTATAAGAAAAATACTAACAAAAGTAGCAGTGAAAATAAAAGTACAGAAAAAAAAAAACATAAATAAGCAATCCAACAAGTGAAAGATCTAAAAATCATTACTACAAAATAATAAATAAAGTCTAAGCCTCTTCCTCCTCCTCCTCATCATCATCATCAGAATCAAAGGGAATTATCTTCATCCATAGATCTGAGACTCTCAAAAGGTGTAAATCAAGGGTATTTAGGAAATTCAACTTTATGGTCTCCCTTCATGAATTTCATTAATTCCTCTTCATAATCAACATCATAGTCACTCTTTCTTCTAACAAAATCTGCGATATGATCAAATTTGTTTTTCATATCCACCATACGACACTACATCAAGAACATATCATTCTAGTTCCAAATATCTCTCAATTAACACATCCTAGAATCCAGATGGAGGCTCAGTAGCAGTGGAAGTAGAAGGTCTAGAAGTAGAAGGCCTAGAAGTTGCACCTTGAATTCTATCTCTAGGTCGTCCAAATACATCAATATTAGCCTTCCCAATAAGCTTAAGTGGCTTCAACTGCTCTTCTCAATGTTCAAACTTTACATTAAAGTTTTTGCAAATAGTGATTATCAAAGATGTAAATCCAAGACCTAAAGTAGTATTTGCTCTCACAGAAGAACTATTAGCATCATAAATAAGAGTGCCCACATCTATAGGTTTTCTTTCTTAAATGCAGTAATTTAAAAAGCTCGTTCTCGAGTCACTTCACTTAAATGATTCAATAGAAATTAGCGAGCAGAAATAAAATAATGTCATGCCTTTGAAGTGGCATTGAGCTTGGAAGAAGAAAATTTTACCTTATGATCATTCTGTATCTTCCAGGCTCCACGACCATCAGTCAGATAAGCCACAATCTGATCTAACTCCTCCTCAGATGGAATGAACTCCGAATAGAAACATTTAATTACACGTGGTAGACTATATATCACATTAATCCTCTCAGTAGTAAACTCAACTCCTCTTCCTCGAACAAACACCTTGTCATCATCTGCTTTAGGTAAATTTGCATAAAATTCTCAAACCACGGTGATGACGGCAATACTAGTAAAGCAACATAAACTCTCCCGTTGACAAGCCACAATAACATTTTCAATAGTTCCACTAGGCCTATAAAAACTTTGTTCCACAATATACTTTTTTGAAGAAGCAAATTCATTGTAATGAATTTGCACATTTAAACTGACAAATTTGGCACCGTCATAGGATTCTTTTCTCATTCATCTCTTTGTCTTAGGAGCTATCTAAAAATAAATTTGAATAAAAATTCCAACAATATTTAAAATCAAGATAATAGGCTTTTGATCCCGATTCTCTTTATGGATGTCAATGCGATGTATGTGATTATATGCTTAAATTTCTTAATTATAATTCATAACTTACACAAAGCCAAAAACTTGATCCCAAGCAAAAGCTAGGTGAATTTTCAATTTCAAAGCAAGTAAGAATACGGTTATAATATTTAATATGGGATACTACGCAAGTATACATATAGTTATCAAGTAATATATGACTTTTTGATTAAGCCCCGAATATCGAACCCATAGGAAAAATAAATATGTACTTTATAAAATAAGAGAATTTAAATAACAAATCTCTACTTAAAAAAATATTTTTACTTGAACTCTAGAAACTAAAATAAGAATGAAAGTTTATTTTTTGTAATTTTTGATAATTGATAATAAAGTAAGCAACTGACTAACTTAACTTGATATTTGCAAGATGAAGGCAATACAGATAAAATATTTTTTCCTTATTATGAATCAGTAACAAGTATATAAATTATGTTGAGGAAGTATTCAAATTGTGTTGTGTCAAATATAAACAATAATATTCTCTTCCCTTACTAGAGATGCTATAAAGAACGTTAACTAATTTATAGTTTGAATAGTCTTGAAGACGGGTTAGGTAAGAAAAATACCAGCTCTCACTCTAGAATTCCCTCTTCTCTCTTTACCTGGCGAGTAACATCTCATTTCAAAACCTAATACTATAAATCAAATTGGGGGCATTACTCTGTCACTCTAAAATCCTCTAATTCTACACACTTCAAATTTTATTTCTTTATTTATTTGCACTCAACCCCATGAACTACATTCCCATCCATGAAATCAAATATAATTCTTACCATTTGTTGATTGAGATAATACCATCTCGGATTTTACATGTTTTCACAACAAGTATTAACATCTTAATTGCCCAAATTAAGAAGTAAATAAAGTACAAGGTTTAAAATCATCACAACTTCTTCCAACATTAAAATCTAATACTTCACACAATTTCTCTCCAATACTTAATCATTTATGATTTTAATAAAAAAAAATAAAGAAAACTACTCAAAATTCATGGAGAAAACACTACCAAACTTGATTTTGAAAGTAGAAATCATGCATACAAACAAGAAGTCTAAATTAAAACTAAATGTAGTCACAAAGATAAAAACTTATCCTAAATTACTCCCCACCAAATGTCTTCAAGTTCCTTTGAATCTCTTCCTTCACTCACAATACAAAATACACTCAAAATAAAAAGAAAAGGTGGGTGGCGATGGTGGTGGAGGCGGTGGCGTACGTCATGGTTGGCACTAGTCGGTCTGATGGATGGATGATGATTGGTCTCCTCCATGGATGACCCAAGTCTTCTTTTATAAAAATCCAAGAAGTTCCTTGGTGTCTTTTCAAAATGTGTCCCCATTCAATGAATTTTCTAGAAGTTTCCTCCTTTAAAAAGTTAATTGAAAGTGTCTATTACTATTTCCCACATTTTTACCAAGGGTTGCTTCAAACACCTCTACAAAAAAGCATCCAAATTCAATAACAACTTTTGGCGCTTAAGCGCGGGGTACTTAGTGCTTAGCCGTGGCTCTCTCTGTTTAACAGGCGCGTAAGTGACCAAAGAAAAATATGTTGAGATTTTCATACATATTTTATACTAATATTGATGATATTGCACTTTAAAGGAATGTTTTTTTTATGTTTTGTTGCAGATATATTGAATTATGGTCATTGGAGCAAAAAGATGCAAAATTGAGCAAATTTGGAGCAAAAAGGACTAAAATATGAAGATTTGAACTAGGGCGCCGATGGAGAGCCCAACGGCGCCGACGGCAGGTTTTTCTAGAGAGTCCATAATCAAATATTCTGGAAGGCCGCTGACAGCGCCATTGAGGCCACCGACGGCGAGAACGGCGATCCTCTTAATAGGTGCATTGAATGTGGACAATTTTTTAAGGGACACTTAGGCAACTCTTGGAAAACTCTTCTACAACTTTAAGAGAAACATTTGAGCTGAAAAAAGGAGGAGCCTTTTGGTGGTGTCCGTTGAGTTTTTATTGTTTGTAGAGTGTAGAGAGTTTAATTTAGGGTTAGTATTATGAGAAATTCTTCGAGAGATTGTAAGAGTGGAGGGAAAGTGAGAGATTTCTTCCTCCTTGCCGCTTCCGAAGGGAATTGCTTGTGTTGTAAAGAAAGGAAGAGATTCAGAGGAACTTCAAGGAGTGTTCTTGGGGAGAAATTAGAATTTTGTGTGTTGTAAAGAAAGAAAGAGATTCAGAGGAACTTCGAGGAGTTTGCTTGTGGAGGAATAAATTCTGTGTGCTGTAAAGAAAGGAAGAGATTCAGAGGAACTTCGAGGAGAGTTCTTGGGGAGAAAGAGATTGTAAGAGTGGAGGGAAAGTGAGAGATTTCTTCCTCCTTGCTGCTTTGAAGAGGAATCGTGTGCTGTAAAGAAAGGAAAAGATTCAGAGGAACTTCAAGGAGTGTTCTTAAGGGAATTGCTTGTGTTGTAAAGAAAGGAAGAGATTCAGAGGAACTTCAAGGAGTGTTCTTGGGGAGAAATTAGAATTTTGTGTGTTGTAAAGAAAGAAAGAGATTCAGAGGAACTTCGAGGAGTTTGCTTGTGGAGGAATAAATTCTGTGTGCTGTAAAGAAAGGAAGAGATTCAGAGGAACTTCGAGGAGAGTTCTTGGGGAGAAAGAGATTGTAAGAGTGGAGGGAAAGTGAGAGATTTCTTCCTCCTTGCTGCTTTGAAGAGGAAATGTGTGTTGTAAGGAAAGGAAGAGATTCAGAGGAACTTCGAGGAGTTTTCTTGGAGAGAAATCGTGCGATGTAAAGAAATGAAGAGATTCAGAGGAACTTCAAGGAGTGTTCTTGGGGAGAAATTTAGAATGTGCTGTAAAGAAAGGAAGAGATTTAGAGGAACTTCAAGGAGTTTGCTTGGGGAGAAATTAGAGATACTGTAAAGAAAGAAAGAGATTTAGAGGAACTTCGAGGAGTGTTCTTGGGGAGAACTTAGAGATTGAAGAGATTCAGAGGAACTTTAAGGAGTTTGTTTGTAGAGGAATTAGAGATAAGTGGTATTTACTTATTGAAGTTTGTATGGCTTTGTTTTTATATATAAGTTCTAAGTTTTGTCATATCTTCTGCATGAGTTCTAAGTAGTTTTCTCTGTCTTTCTCCTTGTCTTGAGATTTTGTGAAATGGTGATGTGAATTAGTTGAGCCATGAGAATGTAAAGAAGTTGTGATGATCTTTTCACTTCAATCTTAATTTACTTTCAATCGGCCAATTTTGTTGAAATATGTTGAGTTTTACAACTAAAGTGAAGATTACATCCAAGATTCAGAGAGGTAAGAAATTGTGATGATCTTTTCACTTCGATCTTAATTTACTTTCAATCTGGGCAATTAATTTGTTAAGTTATGTTGAGTTTTACAACTAAAGTGAAGATTACATCCAAGATTCAAGGCGGTCAAAGCCCTTGGAAGATACATCCAAGATTCTGGGAGGTCAAAGCCCTTGGAAGTTGGGTGCAAATAAATAGGGAAATTCAATCTAGCCAATTGATTTGTTAAAATATGTTGAGTTTTACAACTAAAGTGAAGTTTACCAATCTGGTCAATTGATCTGTTAAAATATGTTGAGTTTTACAACTAAAGTGAAGATTACATCTCAAGATTTGGGAGGTCAAAGCCCTTGAAAGTTGGGTGCAAATATGATATTCTTTCAATCTGGCCAATTGATTTCGATCTTAATTTATTTTCAATCTGGCCAATTGATTTGTTAAAATATGTTGAGTTTTACAACTAAAGTGAAGATTACCAATCTGGCCAATTAATTTGTTAAAATATGTTGAGTTTTACAACTAAAGTGAAGATTACACAATCTGGTCAATTGATCTGTTAAAATATGTTGAGTTTTACAACTAAAGTGAAGATTACATCTCAAGAATCATGGAGGTCAAAGCCCTTGGAAGTTGGGTGCAAATAAATAAGGAAATAAAATTATCGGGAGTAGAATTGGAGATATTTGATTTGTTAAAATATGTTGAGTTTTACAACTAAAGTGAATATTACATCCAAGATTCAGGGATAAATTTGTTAAAATATGTTGAGTTTTACAACTAAAGTGAAGATTACATCCAAGATTCAGGGAGTAATTTGTTAAAATATGTTGAGTTTTACAACTAAAGTGAAGATTACATCCAAGATTTAGGGAGGTTAAGCCCTTGGAAGTTGGGTGCAAATAAATAGGGAAATAATATTATCGGGCATAGATTTGGAAACCTTGGAAGTTGGGTGCAAATAAATAGGAAAATAATATTATCGGGCGTAGAATTGGAGATTGTTGCTCCAAATTTGATCTTTTTTCTCTCTTTTTTACCATTTTTCATCCATTTGATTGTATCTGAAATAAAAAAAAATACAAATACTATTCGTTAAACCATAATATCTCTAAAATATGTATAAAAATGTGTACATAAAGACTATATATTTTAGGTGTATCAAAATCCCCCAAACTTAAAATGTTACTTGTCCTCAAGTGACCCAATCTTTCAAAAACTAAATAAGTAGATTATGTAAATGAGTTTCTTTAGGATATTCTAAAATTTTGAAGTAGAAATATAGTAGTCCAATTTAGAAAAAAGAAACATTAGTGAATGAGACCAACTTAGAGTTTAGAAAATTTTAATGTAAAGAAGTTTGAAAATATGAGTTTTNATTCAATTCAGTTCAATCGTTTGGGTGCTGAAGTGTAGATGCTAGCCCTCAGGTGAGGGGAACATGGGAGCTCCGAAGTGGGAGCCGATATCCTCCCAGCCTAGCTGGAGATTCAGTAAATAAGTGTAGGATTAGTCAATGTTCTTTATACGTGGACCAAAAGGTAAAGAATAGATATGCTCCTATTTGGCACAATATAAATTGAACTAATTCACTTTATCCATTCACTATAATNAAAATATTACTATCAGGCGTAGAATTAGAAATTTTAGAGTGACAGACTAAAATCCCCAATTTGGTCCTATCATTTGGGTGCTGATTTGTAGATGTTAGCCATTAGGTGAGGGGAACATGGGAGCTCCGAAGTGAGAGCTGGTATCTTCCCAGCTTAGCCGCAGAATCAGTAACTAAGCATAGGATTATTCAATGTTCTTTATGCTTGTACCAAAGTGTAAAGAATAGGTATGCTCGTATTTGACACAATATAAATTGAACTAACTCATTTTATCCATTCACTATAATTTCTTGGCAAGGAGAAGGATGCTTTCTTATATATTGAATATCACAATTAAACCCTCCTCAATATCATTAGTTATTTAATAGTTATTAAAATTACCTATTTATTTCAATTACTTATTAGTAACAGAGAAGCAAATTGAACTTCATTGTTGTGACTAAAATATTTCTTTTCTAAAATTCTAGTTCGCAATTCTAAACCACTCCCTATGGGATCGATATCTAAGATTCAGTTAGAGCCCTATTTTACTTGAACTATACGTATACTTGCGTTGATAAGTGACTTTACAATTATTGAATATTTACTACGTCCATATTTATCTTATATTTTAAGCATAGAAAATGTCATCGGTCAAGTTTTTGGCGTCGTTGCCGGGGATTTAAATCTTCTAGCAACGCTGTCAAATTCTTGTATTTGTTGTTTATAAAAAAGTTAGTCAAGTTTTTGACGCCGTTGCCGAGGATTTAAATCTTCTAGTTACGCTGTCAAATTCTTGTATTTGTTGGTTTATAAAAAAGTCGATCATTCTTCCACTCAAGTATTTAGTGTGTTCAATCCTCGATTCAAAAATCCCCTTTCCTTGATTAACCTCTTCTTCACAAGAACTCAATCATGTAACTTCTACGCATCAAAACTAACAAAATTTCTCTGGTTGAAAATTCCAAATCTCACAAAATTTTTAGATTAGGAAGCCATAGGATTTGAAAACTAGTGACTCTTCCTTCGTTTTCCCTCCTTAAATGGACTTTGGAATTAGTTTTTAGGAGTTATAAGGAGAGTAGTCCGCCAAAAACAGCAAAAAATCGCCTTTTGAAATGTTTTAAGCCATAGAAATTAATTTTGGTGCTTCACGTGCTAGCTCTCTGGAATGTGGCTCTTTTGGCGCCAATCTGGCACCTCATGTGCCAGCTCTAAAAAATTTGCCATTTCAATTTCGATCCAATAAATTCTTGATTTTTTCATAAAATTTAGTAAATAAAAATGTTTTTAAATATTTTCTTAATGTCAAATTTCTCAAATACAAGGAATTTATAAAAGTGTAAATATAAATATACATTTAATATTCTAAACAAAAACATAAAAGAAAAATAAACAATGATAAATATGGGTTGCCTCCCACAAAGTGCTTGGTTTAATGTCGTCAGCCCGACAT
Organism: Phalaenopsis hybrid cultivar; assembly: GCA_002079205.1. Lineage (NCBI taxonomy): Eukaryota > Viridiplantae > Streptophyta > Magnoliopsida > Asparagales > Orchidaceae > Phalaenopsis > Phalaenopsis hybrid cultivar. The sequence goes on from JXCR01073089.1 coordinate 19,657, forward strand.
TTCAATTCTTTATGCCGGGTGACCCAATATTACAATTTCTGTAAAAATCGGTCTTTGACAATTAAAATATGGTTTCAATCTGTGCTCATTAACTTTAAATATTATTCCAATCTCGAGATCTTCAATATTAACAACTCCATAGGGATAAACTTTTACAATTCTGAATGGCCTTTCCACCTAGATTTCAATTTTTCAAGAAATAATTTCAATATTGCATTGTATAATAAAACTTCCTATCCAGGGTCAAATTCCTTTTTTTATTATCTTTTAATCATGTCATTCTTTCATTCTTTCCTATAAATCCTAACATTTTTGTAAGATTCATTCCTAATTTCTTTAAGCTCATTCAATTGCAATAATTTTTTCTCACCAACATCTTTCAAATTGAAATTGAATTCCTTAATAGCCCAATAAGCTTTATGTTCAAATTCCACCGCTAGGTGACAAATATACCCAAAAAATAATCTACACGGGGTCATTCCTATAGGTGTCTTATAAGCTATCCTGTATGCCTATAATGTAGTATCTAATCTAGCAGACCAATCCATTTTATTAGGATTCACACTTTTTTCCAAAATTCTTTTAATTTCATGATTATATACTTCTACCAAACCACTAGTTGGGATGTAAGCAATTACAATTTTATGCATTATATTATATTTTTTCACCAATCTTGTAATTGTTGCATTCCTAAAATGAGATCCTCCATCAGTGATGATTATTCTATGCATTCAATATCATGTAAATATATTTTTGATTAAAAATTTTGAAACAATCTGATCATCACATCGAGGTAAAACAATTGCTTCAATCCACTTTGAAACATAATCAACTGCAATCAATATATACACATTTCCAAATGAAGGCACAAATGGTTCCATAATATTCAATCCTCATGCTTTAAAAATTTCAATTTCCAAATTAAAACTTAGAGGCATTTCATTTCTTTTTGAAATATTTCCTACTCTCTCACACCTATCACATGTTATATATATATATATATATATATTAACATATCTAAATAGAGTAGGCCAATAAAATCCATATTGAAAAGTTTTATGAATAGTTCTATCATTACCAAAATGACCTACAAATTCACAATCATGATATTTTTAAATAATTTCCTCAATTTCTTTATAAGACACACATCGTCTAATTACTAAATCTTTACATTGTTTGTACAAATATGGGGCATCCCAAAAATAAGGTTTTACATCGTGAATGAATTTCTTTTCATATTGTTTTGTCATTCCATATGATAAAATACCACTAACAATATAATTCACAATATCTGCATCCAAGGTATCTCCCATCATTTTACAACATAAAGTTGTTCATCAGAAAAAGTTTCATTAATTTATGTTTCAAAATCAAGTGTTTCTTCTTGTTCTAGACTAGATAAATGTTCAACAATTTGATTATCAGTCGCTTTCGTATCGAATACTAAAAAATCAAACCCTAGCATCAGAAGAACCCATCTAATTAATTTTGGTTTTGCATCCCTTATTTATATTAAATATATAATAGCCGAGCGGTCAGTACGCACAATATATTTAGTTCCAATTAGATATGATCTAAACTTATCAAAAGCATAAACAATGACCAATAACTCTCTTTCAATAAGCACAATTCCTCCTGCAACCATAAATTGACCTTTTTCCGAGTTTAATACGAGATTAGTCTTTTCACATCGTTCTAGAACTTTCTCTAAATGATTTAGAAAAATTTCATATGAAGTGCCAAATACAGAAAAAATTGTCGATAAAGACTTTAATCCCTTTTTAACTTAAATCACTAAAAATTGACATCATACATCGTTGAAATATTGCAGGTGTATTACATAATCCATAGAGCATTCACCGAAAAGCAAAAGTTCTATAAGGACTAATAAATATTGTTTTCTCTTGATCCTCTGGAAAAATACATATTTGATGATAACCAGTATATCCATATAAAAAAATAAAAATATCTATACCTAGCCAACCGATCCAACATCTGGTCGAAAAAGCGTAAAGGAAAATGATCTTTCCTGGTGGTAGAATTTAATTTTCTATAATCTATGTAAATCCATCATCCAGTGACTTGTCTTGTTGGCATTAATTCATTATTCTCTATTGTCACTACAGTCACACCTCCTTTCTTTGGAACAGAGTGAATTGGACTCACTGAAGTGCTACCTGAAACAGGATATATTATTCCAGCTTCTAACCATTTAAAATCTCTTTTATGACAACTTCTTTTATCAAAGGGTTCAATCTCCTTTGATGATCAGCTCTTAGTTCATGTTGATCTTCCAATAAAATTCTATGTATGCAAATTGAAGAATTAATTCCTTTAATATTAGCTAATGTCCATCCAAAGACTTTCTTATACCTTCTCAAAGTTTTCAACAACTGTTTTTCTTGAATATCAACTAATTCTTAGGATGCTATAACATGTAATATGGATAAATCTCCTAAGAATGCATATTTTAAATGTGTAAGAAGTGTTTTCATTTCTAGTTTAGGAGGTTTCTCAATAGATGAAATCAAATTCTTGTTACTTTCTTTAGGATCTAACATTTCAAATTTTCCTGAACATAATCCAAATCTTCATTACTCACTTCTACAAATTCAACTTGAATGTTATCCTGGTCTTCATATTTCAAATATTCTTTTTCAAATTTCTTTCCAAATGTCTTCTTGAAATAATTATGGCTTAAATATTCGTTGATATTCATTCTGAAGAATTCAATCTCTTGCTCTTTTGTAGGGTATCTCATTGATTTTGCAATATTAAATGTAACCTCTTGATTATTAACCTCATAATTAGCTCTTCTTTCTGCATATATATCAAAGCTCTTCCAGTGGCAAGGAATGGTCTTCCTAAAATGATATGAATTTATTTATCTTCTTCCATACAATAAAATCAAAATCAAAGATAAATTTATCAACTTTTACCAAAACATCATCTATAAATCCTTTAGGATAGGTAATCGAATGATCAGCTAAGTGAAGAGTTACAAATGTAGGTCAAATATCTCCTAAACCCAACCGTCTGAAAGTTGATAAAGATATAAGATTAATACTTGCTCCTAAATCACATAAAGCTTTTTCTAAAAATCTTTTGCCATTAATAGAAGGAATAGTAAAACTTCCAATATCTTTAAGTTTTTTAGGAAGTTTTTTCTGTATTATAGCGCTAGACTCCTCACTGAGTGCAACAGTCTCATTATCTACAAATTTCTTTTTTAATTAAGTGTATCCTTCATGAACTTCACATAGCTTGACATTTGTTCCAAGGCTTCAACAAATTGAATGTTTATCGTCAATTTCCTCAATATTTCTAAAATTTTTGAAAATTGGTTATCTCTATTTTTCTTCTTCAATCTTTGAGGAAATAGATGTGGTGGTCTTTCTACTATGATTTTCATTAGTTTACTAGGGCATTCTGACTCAAAATGAAAATCTTCACCGAAAATTATCATTTTCCACATCATCTTTTTCAACTTCAACTTCCACTTTTTTTTGAACTCTAGTTTCCAATTCTTTTCCACTTCTCAATTGAATTGCCTTAATTTGCTCTTTGTTTTGATCTTTAGGATTTACTTCAACATTACTAGGCAATGTTCCTGGAGGCCTTTTGCTAAGTGTTGTAGTAATACATCCCAATTGATTTTTCATGTTTTTAATTGTAGCTCCTTGACTTTGTAATTGACTTCCCATTTGCAATATTAATTCTTCCATTGAGAACTTTTTCTCCTTACTCTGCAGATTATTAAAACCTGGAGGGTAAGAAGAATTATAAGTTGGATTCCCTTGATTATTGGAGTTTCCCAATGAGTTCACAATGTTGTTTCCCCATTGCGGATTTGCACTATTAAAGTTATTGTTACTCCAACAAAAATTTGGATGATTCTTCCAACCATGATTATAATAATTGGAATAAGGATTATTTGAATGATTATTTATTGCATTTAAGGTCTCACAAGAAGATTGAGATTCTATCTTTCGTCCCAATGAGTTTTCCTCAAGAATAAGTGATGTCTGAGAATAATTCATTCCATATTGATCTATCTTCATTGATATAGTAGCTATTTGGGTAACTAACATAGATATTGTATTAGAATCATGAATACTGATACACCAAAAATATATAAACTTTTTATACATATTTTTATACTTATTTTTGAGATATTGTACTTTAATGAAATGAATTTATATGTTTTTCTTTCAGGTATAATCAAATGGATGAAAAATAGTAAAAAGGAGTGAAAAAGGGTCAAATTTGGAGGAAAAATGAAGAAAGTGCAATAATGAACTAAGGCGACTAAGCACCCAGGACTGATGCTTACGCACAAGCTATACAGAGAGAGCCGTGCCTGAGCGCAAGGTACCTCACGCTTAAGCGCCAGAAGTAGTTATTTGATGATTCATTTAATTTAGACAAATTTTTGAAGATGTGTTTGAAGCAACCCTTGGTAAAAACCTGGGAAATAGCACATGAATACAAAAATTCATTCAATTGGCTTTTGAAAGGAAGCAACTTCTAGAAGATTCATTGAATGAAGACACATTTTGTAGAGACACCAATGCACCCCTTGGATTTTTTTTAAAGAAAACTTGGATCATCATAGGAAGAGAGACAATCCATATCCAACAGCCATCATGCATCCAAGTAACTGCCACCGCCGCCGACCACCTTTTATTTTATTTTAAATTTTAGTTTGTATTGTGAGTGAAGGAAGAGAATTTAAAGGAACTTCAAGACTTTTGGTGGAGAGGATTTGCGATAAGTGTTTATCTTTGTGACTACATTTGGTTTTAATTTAGATTTCTTGTTTGTGTTCATGGTTTCTGCTTTTAAACTCATGTGTGGTTGTGTTTTTTACATGGATTCTGAGTAGTTTTCTTTATCTTTTTTCCTTAAAATGATAAGCGATTAAGTGTTGAAAGGAAGTTGTGTGAAGTATTAGACTTCAATGTCGGAAGTTGTGTTGCATTGAAACATTGTACTTCATTTACTTATTGATTTGGCCAATTAAGATATTAATACCTGTTGTGAGAACATGTAAGATCTGAGATGGTATTTTCTCAACCATAAAATGATAAGAATGACTTTTTAATTTCATGGATGATAATGTAGTTCATGAGGCTGAGTGTAAATAAATAGGGAGATAAACTTTCATAGGTGTAGAATTAGAGGACATTAGAGTGACAAAATAAATCCCCCAATTTGATTTATAGTTTTAAGTTTTGATAAGAGATGTTAGCCCTAAGGTTGAGGGAGAAGAGGGAAATCTAGTGTGTATCTTCCTTACCAAATCGGTGTTCAGGACTATTCAAACTATAGATTAGCTAATGTTCTTTATAACATCTTGATGCGGGGCAGATTTAGTGTGAGAATTTTGCAAATATTTTTTAATATTACAAAATTACACACCATAGATATATAATAAATATGCAACAAAATCCTAACAAAAATACTTTTTATGAAAATAATTTATCTTTTAAAACTCTTTTTAAACTGTCAAATCACCTTTAAAATCAACGCAAGTATATGTATAACTTAAGTAATAAAGGGCTTTAATGAAGTCATAGATATCAATCTCACAGGGAAGTTGAAAAATCCTAAAAGTAAATTATGAAAATTATTTTATAACAAAAATAAAAGTTAAAGTAAAGTGCGAAGTTTGAAAAATAACTAATCTAGTGAATTCTAATTAAAGTGCAGATGTAAGACTACATAACGTAAACTAAACCAAATGTTAAACTTTCAAAAGTAAAATTACGAAAATTAAACAGTTTTTATTGTGACAAAAAGTTCAAAGTAAAGAAAGCATTCTTCTCCTTTACAATGAGTATATGATTTGTGAAGAAATTGAAATCATTTAAAAAAATATATAAAAATAGTTTTGTGCCAAATAGGAGTAATCTTATTATTTAACCTCTTCCGAGTGTTATAAAGAACATTGACTAATCCAGAGTTTGGTATCTAATTTGGTGGTTAGGCTGGGAGAATAACGGCTACCACTCAAGTGCTCCCACTACTCCCTCCCCTGAGGGCTAACAACTTTGCATTAGTTTCCAATCAACTTGACCAAATTGGGGATTTTAATCTGTCACCTTAAAATCTCCAATTCTGCATCCAACAAAGTATATTTTCCTATTTTTTTGCACCCAATCCAATGGATGACATGCTCTCCCATGAAATTAAATGTGATTCTCCCTATGTTGTAGAAATCATGTCTTATTTAAGAACATATGTCTCTCAACCAGTTTTAACATTTCAATTGGCCAGATCAAAAGTAAATGAAGATCCAACTTGAAATCATCACAAATTTTTATCATTTAAAACCTAGAAGTTCTATCCAAGCCTTTATCTCTTTATAATCACTCGCAAGTCTCTCTTAGAAGTGTAATGAAGAAGAAATCTCTTACCTTCCCTCTCCTTCTACAAAACTAAAAGAAAATCTCATCTTCTCTCTATAACTCACGTCAACTTTCTCCCCTTCACTTCACACACTCAACTCTTCAAGTTTTCTTCTTTTATTTTGAGCTGCCTCCTTTGGAATAGAATTCAAAATTCCCTCCAAAGGTGAACTCTTTTGAATTCAAAAGATGTGTCATTTGATACAAGTCATAATCTTTCATAAAAGAACCTTTTAAAGTGTCTAAATGCATTGAATTACTCCAAGAGGTGTGTAGAACAAGTGTAATTTTGAAATTCATGCAAAAATTTAACTTGAACCGCCTTAATTTGAAAAAGTCATCCATTGCCATCATCTTACGCCATTTCTCTTGATTTAGGCGCATCATGCGCCATAATCCAAAAATTTGCTATTTTGGCTCCAAATTTTGTCCTTTTGGTCATTTTTGCTCCAAATGCCTAAAAATGATATACCTACAACAAAAACACAAAAATACTCTTCTTTAAAGTGCAATATCACAAAAAATAAGTATAAAATAGGTACTTAAAATAATATATTATTTTGGTGTATCAAAATCTCCCAAACTTAAACGTTACTTGTTCTCAAGTGACACTTTTATTACATAAAAGAATATGAATTAGTAGAGATTAACTTATAACTTCTATAGTTCTAATTAATAGAATAGTAAAATTTAAGAATAGATTCAAACTCTAAGTTTACGAATATTTAGTAATCAAATTTAAGATTTTTGAATCTCTATTCATTTCAAGAAGAATTGTAATTTATCATATTAAGGACAGTTAGAACATTCATATGAAAAAGAACTTCATGAAAACTTTACTAGGAATGTTACTAAGAATTCAATACAAGTTTAGAAAATGTAATAAAGCCCCTTTCTTAAGTCTATTCAAGTGAAGCCAATTTTTGATTAGGCATCTTCTCAAGCTTCTCCTCTTATTTTTTTCTTTTTTTCTTTTTTTTTTTGTTTAGGGTCTTTTCAATCCTTTCCTTTTGTTTTCGTTTTCTTTTTTAAGTGAGGGTTACTATATTTGGATAGCTTTTTAATTTTGAACTTCACTATCCTCTTCTTAAAGTCAAAACTCTATACCTTTCTTCACTTTATAAATTCATATTAGTTTATGATTTTTCATAAAGTTTCATTCTTTTCTTCTTACATGAAACTCTAAAATTTTTAACACTTTAAAAATAAAATTTTCTTTACTTTAAATAGAAAAAAACATTATCTTATCTTATCATACCAAATAACTTTAACTTTAGAATTAACCTTCATTATTAAAAGCCTTTCACCTAAATTTACTAAAATATTTATAAACAGAAGTATAGTCAATTAAACTTAAATTTTAATATCCCAGTCCATGTTAAATTAATTTAAAAATGTAGTTTATTAAGGACAAAAAAAATTTAGTTTACTCCTTTTTAGAATAAATTTTTCTTTCCCCCAAACTTACGTTTTTAAGTGATTTTAAAGATATTATTAGTTTAAAATTTAGTAGGTGAAAGAAAACAGTAAATGCATGAAAATAAAAACTGACCTGTAGAGGATTTTTAACTATGAAATTGGGCTCTAGTATACTGCAGGTACTAACTATAAAACTACATACAGGCTTTAAAGCATTAAATAAAACATCATATATTATAGAGAACTTGTTGAGAATTAAAAAAAACATAAATACAAAAACTGAAAAAACTAAACTAACAAACTAAACTGAAAATGCCAAAAATGCAGAAAAAGTGAAAGTCTGCAGTTACTATTACAGATTCAATTCACAACACAACATAAAAACTTTTACTACATCAAGTTTCAAATGAAACTACATCACAATACAAGCATAAACAACAAACATAAATCAAAACAAACTAAACTAGACTTGTAAAATATCATTCTTCATCTCCATCTTCTTCATCATCAGATTCTTCTTCTTCTTCTTCTTCTTCTTCTTCTTCTTCTTCTTCTTCATGAATGGGAGTATAGGGAGTGAAACTGGGACAATCAGGACAGTCCACATTTGGTTCACCCTGAAGATGTCTTATCATGACATTCTTAAAATCAATATCATGTTGAACTCTCCTCTGCTGATATTCATCATTATATACATTTCTTGCTCCAATCTTTCCCAACTTAGTTTGAATATTATCTATGTCCATTTGTTGAATCATGAGTTGATCCATAATACCATCAAGCGATGTAGATCAAGAAGTAGATGCACCTGCAACAGATGTAGAGGGCCTATCCCTTCATCCGCTTCTAGATTCAATAAATGATTCTACTCTTTGAATCATATGATTCCCAATCGAATTCTGTGGTTGTAATCTCTCTTTATTTCTATGGAATTCTACTCCTGATTTTTCACATAGAGTGAAAATCAAGGGTATCCCAAACCTCCAGCTGTAGAACTACCAGCTATACTCCGAGCATGCTGAACTATAAGTGCACCAACATCTATTGATTTCATCTGCTGAGTGCAATAGTTTAGTACAACTCTGTGTTTAGTAACATCAAATAAATGATTTGTTGGCAACAGCTGGCAGAAATGAAGTGGTGTCATACTTTTGACTAAAAATTCAACATGGAAGCACAGAAGTTAACTATCTAATTATTCTTAATCTTTCATTCCCTTCTTCCATCAGTAAAAAATGCAATCACTTCCTCCAGTAATGAATCAATTATCACAAATGTAGATTATTCATCATGAAATACGTTCCTAAGCCCAAAAAAAGCATTGAACCTTTTAGCAGAAAATTTAACTTGCTCACCTCTCACTAAAATGTGATCTTCAGCGGTGAACCTCAGGTTTGCATAAAACTCTTGAACCATCAGAACAATTGCTACGACAGTGAAGTAGCAAAATCTTTCCCAGTTCCTGGCAAAAATCAGTCTCTCGACCTCGCCACCCAGGTTTGCAAACGCCCGTTCATGGATCATTCTTTTTGTCTCCATCTGAGTATTGTAACTATGTTGGGCTTTAAAACTAACAAATCTTCATGAATCAAAGTCCTCAGATGACCTTCTTCTATTAGCTCAGGGAGCCATTTGAAAGTTCTATGAAAATCTAAATATAGTCTAAATAAATCAATAAATCAAAAATCTAACTCTTGAAGTAAGATTATTTGCTAAGAAACTTTTCACCATGAGTTTTCTTCAAGTTTTTTCTTAAAAAATCCCAATTTTGGATCTCCCAAATCTATGGTGAAAATAAAAAATTTTTAAGTTAAAGTGAAGCTCTTACCAAGAGAAGATGAAATCTATGGTTTTTTTTTTGCCTCCAAATCCTTCTCTTTCGCCCACAATTTGATGCCCTAGACCAAGGTCTTGAGATAGGTGACCGCAACTTTTTCTATGCTTAAAATATAAGATAAATATGGACGTAATAAAAATTCAATAATTGTAAAGTCACACTTATCAACACAAGTATATGTATCACTCAAGTAATATAGGGCTCTAACGGAGTCCTAGATATCGATCCCACAGGGAGTGGTTTAGAATTACAAACTAAGATTTTAGAAAAGTAATACTTTAATCACAACAACGAAGTTCAATTTACTTATCTGTCACTAATAGGAAATTGAAATAAATAGGTGATTTTATTAACTATTAAATAATTAATGATACTAATGAGGGTTTAATTGTGATATTCAATATATAAGAAAGCATCATTCTCCTTGTCAAGAAAATATAGTGAATGGATAAAGTGAATTAGTTCAATTTATATTATGCCAAATGGGAGCATACCTATTCTTTACCCTTTGGTCCAAGCATAAAGAATATTGACTAATCCTACGCTTATTTACTGAATCCGCGGCTAGGCTGGGAGGATACTGGATCTAACTTTGGAGCTCTCATGTTCCCCTCACCTGAGGGCTAACATCTACACTTTGGTCCAACCCAAACGATAGGACCGAATTGGGGATTTTAGTCTGTCACTCTAAACTCTCCAATTCTACGCTCGATAATATTTTTTCTCTATTTATTTGCACCCAAATTCCAAGGGCTTTGACCTCCCTGAATCTTGGATGTAATCTTCACTTTANTTGAGCTGCAAGTGCATAACTCACTTCAATGAGGTGATGGTTCTCATTGGATAAAATATCCTCTATTGTGCAATGTGTGAGTGCTCGAAGTACAAGGAGTAAAAGCAAGATGATTATGTACAAGCTTATGATGATGATCAGAGGACTATCCTTAAATTTAAAAGAGAATTCTACTCAATTTTATTTGTTTTCAAATCCAAATAGTTCTATAAGTATGATGCTTTGTAGGGTTGGGAATGCTGTATTTTATATAATTTTATTTTCATTATAAGCTTCATTTAATTTTGAAATTTAATAAAACTTTATTTATTTAATTCAAGTATAAAGTTTAGTCCAAATAGTTATCCAGACAAAAGCACAAATAAGAGTATCACCCTATAATATGGGCATACCTATTAAACAAACACTAGGAAAAAGACAGTTGATGGGTGTCAATCCTAGATCTACATCAGACTCGTCAATTCAAACCATTGTTATTAGTTTAGTTTCGGTTCATCATTTGCTTCTGTGTTCATCTTATTTTAAAAGGTTCAGACGTTAATTGTCAACCTAAAAAAAAATCTATAATTCTAGAAAAAAGGACACTACGAAAAACAAACCTTAAGTTATTATAACTGCTTAACTTTTTTTAACTACAACAGCACAACAAAATAGAATTAACACATCCTATGCTTACCATGACAACATAAAAATATGCAAAGAAAATCTACGACAACTAATACACCAAAAATATATGCATTTTTAGACCTATATTTTATACTCATTTTTGGTGATATTGCACTTTAATGAATAGTATTTTTATGTTTTCTTGCAAGTTGTTAACTTTAAAGAATTGAAGCAAAAAGGAAGCAAAAAGAATGAAATTTGGAGTCAAAATGGTCTTTTTGAAGAAATACTCAGCGCCAACGGCGCTAGAAGCCGAGCCGACAGCGTATACCTACATAACAAAAGTTGGATTTTACTCAGCGTCGACGACATCGTTTGACAAAGTGCAGCGAATTAAGTTGTGGACCACTGCGCTGACGGCGCCAATATCGGTTCAGGCCCTGTTTCTTGAAGATTTGATGAATTTGGATGCTTTTTGAAAAGTTTTTGGATGCACCTATTAGAGAATCAACTCTAGGCTCTAATTGAGGCCGAAATTGATCAGAAAAAGGGCTCCTCCTCATTTCTCCTTGCTCTTTTTCGCCACACCTCGCCTCCATACACTTTTTCCATCTTCATTCCACCACCATTGAGGAGTCTATTAGTAATTTTTCTATAAGAGTTTAGAGTTTTTGTGGTGAGATTAAGTGTCAATTCTTCTTTGAGAGTGTTGGAGAAGGAGAAATGTGAGAGATTTCTCCTTCCTACATTTCCTAGGAGAGGATAAATATTTTTCTTTGAGAAAGAGTTTCAGCTAAGTGTTGTTTGTTTATTAGTATTGTATGAACTTTCTTTTATATATGAAAATTGTGTTTTATTGTATCATTCTCATGAAGTCTGAGTAATTTCCTTATCTTTCTCCCTACTCTGAGATAGGGTGAAATGAAAAGATAATATGGTTATGCCAATAGTAAAATATAAAATAAATTGTGATGATTTTTCAACTCCGAACTTAATTTACTTTTCCATCTGGCCAATTGAATTGTTAAAATGTGTTGTGAAATATGTGGTTTGGGAAATGAAGTATGAGTTCTACAAAAGAGTGAGGATCATATTTGATTCCATGAAGGAGTATTTTGTTCATGGAATTAAGTGCAAATAAATAGGGAAATATACATTGTTGGGCGTAGAGCTTGAGATTTTAGGGTGACAAACTAAAATCTCCAATTCGGTCTTGGTGTTTAAAAACTAAAGCAAGAGTTAACCTTCAGGTGAAGGTAAGTGGGAGCTAGTATCCTCTTAGTCTAGCAATGAATTTAGGGACTAAACATGAGACTAGCCAATGATTTTCTATAACATTGTATCAGGGTAGAGAATTAAGCATTAAGCCTGCTCCTATTTGGCATAATACATATTAAAATCATTTATCTCATCTCATTTTACCAAAATCTCATTGTAGTGAGAAAGATATTTTTTCACATAAGAAATCTTCATCACATAAACATAGTTTAATAGTTTCGTAGTTACTGTTTAAACTTTGCATTTCAGTTTTGATAATAATTAAATAATTTAGTTTTGATAATATCTCAGCATTCGAAATTAGTGACAGTAATTTCATTTTACTTTCTGTGAATTACCTAGTAAATTTATCATTTCAAATTTAAACCTTCCCCGTGGGATCGATATTCGGGGCTTAAATTGAAAGTCCTTCATTACTTGATAACGATATGTATACTTGCGTAGAATCCCAACACTGATTGCTTAAATTTCTTAATCATAAATATTGCATCAAGATTTTGGCACCGTTACATAGCGGAGTTAAGCTTATATAAATTTTACACAACTATATTTTCCGGATCAACAACCTAGTGGAACAGTGAATCATATACTCTTACTAGCAAGCATGTAATGAAAAAAACTCATCAATCAAAGCACAAAGCCTGTATATTCCTATGAAGGCTACAGGGTTGGTGCCTTATGATGTTTAGTAAGTGAGTGAATGATGAAGTGAGAACATCAATTTATTTTGAAATGGCCCAAGTCAAGATGCTCATAGTTTTTTGTCATCTCGGGGCCATTAGTTTTAGATCTACTTAGTGAGGAGAGGTCGTTTACCTATGCTAACCGAAAGATTAATGTCAGCATTCATAGTTTTTTTGTACCAAGAGATCTTCAAAGGCCCGAAGATTAGTTAGTATTGTTTAAGTTGTTTTTGGTTAGGTTTTTAATTATGGGTTTACTTCACAATTTAGTGTCTTTTGAATTTTATGAGTTGATGAATTTTATCCTATTTAATTTTAGTATAAATTTTATTCATTTTCATTTTTATTAGAATTTTCTTTGATTATTTTGATTTTTACTAGGGTTGTCTTTATGACAACCTTAATCAAGATCCCATAGTTTAGTCATTACAGGATTGTTAGGATTTGTGTTCTGCTTGGTTACCAGTAATCAGAGGAGTCCATATTAATAATACATCATCCATATACTTCTCACAAACAGAGGGTTTGTTTGTTTTGGTTTAGGTTTAATAGTTAATGACTTTTATGGTTTCCGTTACACTTTAGTGATTTTTGAGTTTTATGAATGTTAATTGATTTTCAATTAGGTTTACTTTTAAGGATTTGTTATATTAGTATGATGTTTTAAGTATTCATGTGTTACTTAGCTGATCTTGATTCATTTATGTTTGTTTGATTTTTGGTGGAAGTTTAATTTTATTTAAAGTCTTATGGAAAATTTTATTAAGTTTTCATTCACGAGAGGAGGGGTGACCGACGACTTTTTATATGCTTAAAATATAAGATAAATATGGACGTAATAAATATTTAATAATTGTAAATTCACACTTATCAACGCAAGTATACGTATCATTCAAGTAATATGTGGCTCTAAATGGAGTCCTAGATATCAATCCCACAGGGAGTGGTTTAAAACTGCGAACTATGATTTTAGAAAAGCAATACTTTAATCACAACAATAAAGTTCAATTTGGTTATCTGTCACTAATAGGTAATTGAAATAAATAAGTAATTTTAATAACTATTAAATAACTAATGATACTAATGAGGGTTTAAATGTAATATTCAATAGATAAGAAATCATCATTCTCCTTGTCAAGAAATTATAGTGAATGGATAAAGTGAATTAGTTCAAATGTATATTGTGTCAAATAGGAGCATACCTATTCTTTACCCTTGGGTCCAGGCATAAAGAACATTGGAATCATTCTCCTTGTCAAGAAATTATAGTGAATGGATAAAGTGAATCAGTTCAAATTATATTGCGCCAAATAGGAGCATACCTATTCTTTACCCTTTGGTCCGGGCATAAAAAACATTGACTAATCATTTGGTCCAGGCATAAAGAACATTGACTAATCCTATGCTTGGTTACTGATTCTGCGGCTAAATATTCTTTACCCTTTGGTCCAAGCATAAAGAACATTGACTAATCCTATCAAATAGGAGCATACCTATTCTTTACCCATTGGTTTAGGCATAAAGAACATTGACTAATCCTACGCTTGTTTACTGAATCTGCGGCTAGGCTGGGAGGATAC
>JXCR01073089.1:34332-47237 GCA_002079205.1 Phalaenopsis hybrid cultivar
TGAGGGCTAACATCTACACTTCAGCACCCAAACGATAGGACCGAATTGGGGATTTTAGTCTGTCACTCTAAAATTTCCAATTTTACGCCCGATAATATTTTTTCCCTATTTATTCGCACCCAAATTCCAAGGGCTTTGAACTCCCTGAATCTTGGATGTAATCTTCACTTTAGTTGTAAAACTTAAAATATTTTAAGAATTCAATTGGCCAGATTGAAAGAAAATTAAGATTGAAGTGGAAAGATCATTACCATTTCTTAAACATTTTTATGGATTCACCAATTCAAATCATCATTTCAAAAATCTCGAGACAAGGAGAAAGACAAAGAAAACTACTCAGATCTCATGGGTAAAACACAACAAAACTCAAAATTCATATATAAAATCAAAGTCATACAANNCCTCCAAATATAATCGAACTCTTCGGCGTCCACACCGGACGGAATGGACTCATTGATCCCTGGCGGGAGGATGATCGGTGAAACATTCGGCCGCGAGAGACGGTCGCCGGGGAAGCCAATTTTGGCCGTGCGGCCATCGATGAGTGAAGAGAAGAACACGTCTCTGAGGCTGTACCTCTTCAATTCCGGCGCCAGAGCTCCGGGTTCGCTCTGCCATGGAAACTGAAAAATCCCAAGCTCCCGACAAGGATANCCAATTCCGGCGCCAGACCTCCGGGTTCGCTCTGCCATGGAAACTGAAAAATCCCAAGCTCCCGACAACTATACTTGTTGGGCATTTCATTCAAATTGTCGCAATTATCGGAGAAATTGCTCTGTTCCGTCTTCGCTAACGCATTCTTCCTCTTTTCGGCTGCGGATGATAGTGCCTGCCATCTATTGGTCTTTATCACATACTTTCTCNGGATACTCGTTGGGCATTTCATTCAATTTGTCGGAATTATCGGAGAAAATGTTCTGTTCCGTCTTCGCTAACGCATTCTTCTTCTTTTCGGCTGCGGATGATAGTGCCTGCCATCTATTGGTCTTTGTCACATACTTTCTCAATTTGGCTCCACGCCTCTTCTTAGTTATTTCATTGTACATCTGTGGAGAAGGAAATGGAATTAGTGAACGCACGTATTTGCCAGATAAAGCTAAAATAGCAGGACAGAAATTCTATAAAATATCGTCCGTTCCAATATTTAAGCCTCTAAAAATAACGTCTGCTCGGTGTCTAAGATTTTGAGAAAATATTCTTTCGGATGGCCAGCCANGGAAATTCTATAAAATATCGTCCGTTCCAATTTTTAAGCCTCTAAAAATAACGTCTGCTCGGTGTCTAAGATTTTGAGAAAATATTCTTTCGGATGGCCAGCCATGTTGGCACACATTTTATTGGCGGGCGATATAATGATCCATATGATGGTCGATAATTCTTCATCTGGACATGCGGACGTCTGTACAAAAATATTTTTTCAATATTTTGGTACAACTTTTGCTTCTGTATATATCAATGCAATCAATGCATTCATTTAATATATCAAATTTCAGCCGATTCAATGTCGGCGTAATTGTTCTGATATATTATATTCATTAGGCAGAGGCACATATCCTCTCCCTGTTTCAGTCTACTGGCTTCGACGATTTCGGCGATTCCAGCACGAGTTTCATTCTACCGACTTGTCCGGCGACTCCGATCGCTCTTCCACCTCCTCAACGAGCTAAAGGGGAATTTTTCTCTCTCTCTCTCTCTCTCGGTCAGTCTTTTCCTNGTTATATTCGTTAGGCAGAGGCACATATCCTCTCCCTGTTTCAGTCTACTGGCTTCGACGATTTTGGCGATTCCAGCACGAGTTTCATTCTACCGACTTGTCCGGCGACTCCGATTGCTCTTCCACCTCCTCAACGAGCTAAAGGGGAATTTTTCTCTCTCTCTCTCTCTCTCGGTCAGTCTTTTCCTATTGAGATTTTTGGTTTTTATGAAAAAAATTATGCGAATATTTTAGTAGACAGAACAGAAAATTCAGAGCTGAGTAGCAATATAACCGATGGGAGGTCGGAAAATAGAAACTTCATGTACAGATTGATCTGGAAGGTTTCAAAATAAGCTCCTCATGATAGAGCTAGAAGCAAAAGAACTAGAAACAAAATAAAATATAGGAGCTGAAACTCAAGCCAACAAAGAATAATTCTAAGTGAAATCACACCACAGAAATTCTTCAGAAAGAAAAAAAAATGATTATATGTCAGAACTGTGGCAATTTCAGATAGTGAAAACTTCTAAAATATTAAATTAAAAAAAAAACATAGATCTGTATTCACTTTAAACAAATTAGTGAAAATCCGATAATTTAACCAATGGACAACCAAATCAAATTCTCTCTAATATGTAAGTCACCCTAATTCTTTCTGCGGAGAGCATAGACTTCAATCCAGAGATCCTGAATCCAAAATCTTGTATCTATATNTTGATTATATGTCAGAACTGTAGCAATTTCAGATAGTGAAAACTTCTAAAATATTAAATTCAAAAAAAAAAAAGATCTATATTTACTTTAAACAAATTAGTGAAAATCCGATAATTAAACCAATGGACAACCAAATCAAATTCTCTCAAATAAGTAAGACACCCTAATTCTTTCTGCGGAGAGCATAGACTTCAATCCAGAGATCCTGAATCCAAAATCTTGTATATATATNATGAGATTTTTGGTTTTTATGAAAAAAATTATGCGAATATTTTAGTGGACAGAACAGAAAATTCAAAGCTGAGTAGCAATATAACCGATGGGAGGTCCGAAAATAGAAACTTCATGTACAGATTGATCTGGAAGGTCTCAAAATAAGCTCCTCATGATAGAGCTAGAAGCAAAAGAACTAGAAACAAAATAAAATATAGGAGCTGAAACNCTTGAACTTCACTTTTCTTTCCTTAAATTTGAAACTCAAAGCATTCCTTTACCTTGTAAATATTTCATAGTTTTTACATCTTTGAGCCCCAATCTTTTCTTCTCAAATGAATTTCCAGATTCTTAATACTTCAAAATATAGTTTCTTTACTTTAAATAGTTAACTATAATCTTATTCTCTTATACAAAATATCTTAAGTTACAAAAATTTTACTTTAAATAGTTAACTTATAGTCTTATTATATCTTAATTTACAAAATTAATTTTCATTACAAAAATATTTATTTAAATCTATCATAATATTTAAATGGCTACAAAAAGATAGTTACCCGAATTAAATTTACTACATGAAATCATATAAATAATTTTTGAAAATATTGAAATAGAGGACATCTAATAGTTAATATTTTTCTCCTCCCCCAAACTTAAATTTTTCAATATGGAATGATACAGGTGGAAAGAAAAAATCTAAATATAAATCTCTCCCCCAAACTTAAATTTTTAAATACGAAATAATACAGATGAAAAGAAAAACTATAAATATAAATCATACCTCAGTATTGTAGGCATTTTCATCATTCTGAAATTTCTGCAGGTCTTCTCAAATTTTTACTTCACCTGTTCTGTAATATTAGGAGCTTTCTACACATATAAATAATTAGAGAATTTTCTGGGTAATGAAATTTTGAAATAAGTATAAAACTAAAACAAGGACAATATTTCTTAACACATCCACAATATTAAATAAAATAATTAAAATTTAAAATGCAAAAATAAAAATCACATTACATTACAAAATACAACTCAACATCTATTAAACTACACTTGCACATTTAACTATAACACTAACTTTATAACAAAAATTAAAAATCATCCAAGTACAACATAATAATTAAAATGAAAGTCCAAATATATAAACATCAATTTCTATTACAAAAGATCACAAAAATAAAAATAGAAATATAAGTACATCAATTTCCTTCAATATCAAAATCCCAAGCTATATCTTCATCTCCTTGATCAGCAGGTGGATTGGGCTGATTCTGAGTATATCGGAGGCACTCAGGAAAAGTGACATCAGGCTCACCTCTGTAGTCTCGGGCCTGAGCTTCATGATAGGCTACCTCAAAATTTGAATGCCTCTGAAGATACTCACTATCATAATCGTGTTGACATTCTAAACCTCCAATCCTTTCACTTATCAATTCTATGCTCTTCCATTGTAAGGTCAACTCATTCATTAAATTAGAGAGGGTAGGGGAACTAGAAGGTGGAAGGTCATAACTTGTAGAGGGAACATCTCTACTAGTAGAAGGTTCTTGATTTCTACTCCTAGTTCTCCATTTCTCATGGGATTCATAAGTCTTTAAATTAGCTTTACTAATGGGTTTCTTAGGGTAAACCCATTCTTCATCCCCACTTTTCACTCCAGAAACTTTGCAAATTGTATAAATAAGTCTAGGATTTCATAGACCTCCACTAGTTTCACTCATCGTCGTAGTCAATATATTCTTAAGAATTATTTTCCCCCACATTTATAGTTCTACTATTCTGAATACATAAATTCAGAATGGCTCCATCTCTAGTTACCTCACTATGGTGATAGGTCGGTAACAGAGTAGAGGAAATGAATTAGTGCCACGCCTCAGANGGCCGCCGACGGCAGGATTGACGGTTATGTGTACTTGTACAATGGATAAAGCCAGACTTTGTAATAAAAATCATCCAAGTTCACAGAATAATAAAAATGAAAGTCCAAATACACAAACATCCATTTCTATTACAAAAGATCACAGAAATAAAAGTACACACATAAGTACATCAAATTCATTCAATATCAAAATCCCAAGCTATATCTTCAGCTTCAAGATCAATAGGTGGATTGGGCTGATACTGAGTATATCAGGGGGCACTCAAGAAACATAACATCAGGCTCACCTCTGTAGTGTCGGGCCTGAGCTTCTTAATAGGCTACCTCAAAATTTGAATGCCTCTGAAGGTAATCACTATCATAATTATGTTGACGTTCTAAACCTTCAATACTTTTACTTATCAATTATATGCCCTTCTGCTGCAAGGTCAACTCATTCATCAAATTAGAGAGGGTAAGGGAACTAGAAGGTGGAAGGTCATAACTTGTAGAGGGAGCATCTCTACTAGTAGAAAGTTCTTGACTTCTACTCCCAGTTCTCCATTTCTCATGGGATTCATAAGTCTTTAAATTAGCTTTACTAATAGGTTTCATATGATAAACCCATTCTTCATCTCCACTATCTAATCTAGAAAGTTTGCAAACTGTATAAATAAGTCCAGGATGTCATAGACCTCCACTTGTCTCACTCCTTGCAGTAGTCAATATATCCTTAAGAATTATTCTCCCCACATTTATAGTTCTACTATTCTGAATGCAGAAATTCAGAATAGCTTTATCTCTAGTTACCTCACTATTGTGATAGATCAGTAACAGAGTAGAGGAAATAAAATAATGCCACGCCTTGGAGGTGGCATTCAACATGGAAGCAGAAAAATTTACCTGCTCTCGCTTCTTTATCTTCCATGTTCCTTTCCCATCAGTGAAAAAGTTGATCACATCATTGAGAGGGCCTTCCATCGTACTAAAGGATTCATATTGACAGCTATAAGAGTCTGGGACTTCATAAAAAGTGTTGATGNGCCTCAGAGGTGGCATTCAACATGGTAGCAGAAAAACTTACTCGCTCTCGCTGCTTTATCTTCCATGTTCCTTTCTCATCAGTAAGAAAGTTGATCACTTCATTGAGGGGGCCTTCCATTGTACTAAAGGATTCATATTGGCAGCTATAAGAGTCTGGGACTTCGTAAAAAGTGTTGATGCGGGCAGAAGTAAATTCAATAGGGAACCCACTCACTTGAACGATTCCGTCATCAGAATAAATAACATTGGGGTAGAACTCCTTCACAACATTTGCATCAGCTTTATTGGTGGTGTAACAAAAGTTTTCCCACCTCTATTCAGCAATAACTTGTTCGATTTCTCCTCCCGGACTTTCAAAAACTTGATCTTGTATGCACTTCTTTCCTTTAACTTGTCAATTTCTCCACCCAAACTTTCAAAAACTCGATCTTGTCTGCACTTCTTTCCTTTAAATATGGAAGTAAATTTTGTTTGAGCCATCACATTGACGAATCGAGACTGGTCGAACTCAACTCTTCTCTTTTGAAGTGGAGCTATTTTAATCTAATCAAATTATATAAAAATTCCAAAAATTACTTCAAATATGCAAATCATGGCTTCCAATAGCAATTCTAAGAGTTTAACACTAAAATCCATGAATTTCATCACAAATTTTCTTCACATCCTCAAATTTTTTGGATCTCCTCAATGTGGAGGAAATCTATGGTGAAAATTAAATTTTTTTAGTTTGGAGTGAAGCTCTTACCTAGAGATGATTAAATTCAGTGTCAAAAAGCCTTGAAATCGCCTCCGAATCTAAGATCTTTCAAGCCCTAGGTCAAAAATGGTGTTTTTAGGAGGAAAGGGATGATAAATAGTGGCGGTTGACTGGTCAAAATTGTGGTTAAAGGTGTTTTTTCATGAACTCACTGTTGGCGGGGTCAATGGCACCGTCGGGATGCTCTATTGGAATTAAAATACTAAGTCTCGGGAAAATCTCGCCGTCGGCGGTGTCGAGGGCGACGTTGGAGGGCTCTATTGATTTTCTCCAAATTCCAGATTTTTGCGATTTCAATCAATTCCAAGCCTTAACAACATCTTTTTAATCATTATAGACATAATTTTAAGTGACAAAATGATGTACTTAGCACATATAAGCTTTCACAACACAAAACATCACATTTATATATAAATTCCAAGGGGTACAATATATGTTACATAACACACCTAAGTTTAGTATTCTCTTAACCTCAATACATTAATTCAGTGTCGCAATCTAAGCCACAACACTCAAAATGCTGAAAATAAAACATCCTATGCTTAGTCACAACCATACAGAGATCTGAAAGCATAATTCTAAAGCAAAGCAAATACAAAATTCAAATCAAATTGTACACATAGATAGACATGTAGGTAGTAATATAAATCTACTAATCCTCAGACTCGGTACTCAATTCTCCTCTAAGATCACCCATATTGCGCATGAACGAAGAGGTTGTAGAATGGTCGGAATGGAAATTCTTCAGTGAAATCCTCTTCTATTAACTTCATCCTCCTCATCAGTCGTATCAAGCTATCTTCTAAATGTCCAGAGTGCTCAAAATGTTCCTTCATCCTTTAGTCTAGATGATCGAATAAATTAGAGATATTATTTTAATTGCATTCATGATATTTTGTACCTCCTTTTCCAATTTCTTGATTCGACGCAGGATCACCAGAGACTTATCAGGGACTAAGGGTTGAACTGGCAGTGAATTCTGAGATGCTTGATCAACTATGATTGTCATGTTATTTTCATCTTCAAAAATTGGGAATCTCTCAGTTGGGTCCAAAGGCTTCCAAGGTAGCAATACCTTTTCCCAATTTTCATAGGACACTTGGAACCAAAGGCTTCCAAGGTAGCAAAGTGAGAAAATGGTGGAGGGGTGTCCAAGCCCATAAGTTGATCCATGAACGATCAGGCCCAAAACTGACTTCACAATTATAGATCCAACGTCGATTGGCAGTCCCCTTTGGATGCAGTAATTCAAAATGACACTTTCTTTAAAAACTTTACCGATCTTCATTGTCGGTAACAGTTTCCCAGAAATGAAAAAGTGCCAATGTTTTGAAAAGGGATCTAGGAGTGTCGCAGAAAAAACTAACATACCCATTTTCTCTTGTTTCCCAGCCGTCAGTTTCGTCCATTAAATATTGGTAAATCTCATTCATCTGGTTTCTCGTTGGGACGAAATTTGAATAGTGGCAGACATGAACATTCTCTATCATATATAATTCATTGATCCGTGCAGGAGTGAAAGTAATCCATCTTCCTTGAACATAAACAACTCTCTGGTTGATTCCATGTAAATTTGCATAAAATTCTTTCACTACTGGAACAACCACGGCGGTGGTAGTGTAGCACAACACTTCCCATCTTTGCCGCACTATCATTTCTTCAATATCCATCGTGAGATTATTCAATCCGCGATTTATAAATCCTCGTTCCTTGATTAATCTTTTCTTCGTCAGTAACTTGTTGAAGATTCATTGTGCTTCCGCACTAATAAACTTTCGCCGATTGAAAACTCGCATTCTGGGATTATTAGGGGAATTGGACACCATAAGAATGAAATTGGTGGAGTTTCACTTCATTTTTTGAAGGAAAATATGAACTATAAATCAAATTTTTGAGTTTAAAAAGACAATTCCCGCTAAAAAACCGCCATTTGAACCAAGTAACCGCCAATTCACCGGCCTCATCGTCGGCGAGCCTCTATATCAATTTTGTATGGACTCTCGGGAAAAACCCACATTCGGCTCCCAAGGCAAAATTTGCACAGTTTCGCTCTTGTCTGAATGCGTTCCAATTTTTCTTCATGGATCAAATTTTTATGTTGTTTCAAGGGTAAATAAGAGTAGTAGAGCTTAATAGTACCAAAAACTAATGATAATTTCAAATAAAAACTACTATAATCACGATAAAAGTGAAGATAAATATGGGTTGCCTCCCATAAAGCACTTAGTTTAGCGTCATCATCCCGACCTATTCAGGTGTCATTCAGGTTGACTGATCATTAAAATCTCTTTAAAATTTGGTCTTTTACCCTCATAATATGGTTTTAATCTATGTTCCATTTACTTTAAATCTTTTCCAGTCTTTTGATCTTCAATTTCAACAACTCCGTAAGTATAAACTTGTTATTTACTTTAAATCTATTTCTCGTCTTTTGATCTTCAATCTTAATAGCTCCGTAAGTATAAACTTGAGTCACAGTAAAGGGTCCTAACCAACGAGACTTCAATTTCCTAGGAAATAACTTCAGCCGAGTGTTGTAAAGCAAAACTTCTTATCCTAGTTCAAAGTTCTTTTGGTTAATCTTTCGATCATGCCATAACTTTAATTTTTCCTTATAATGTATTGTAAAGCAAAACTTCTTGTCCTTGTTCAAAGTTCTTCTGGTTAATCTTCCGATCATGCCATAACTTTAGTTTCTCCTTATAAATTATTCAAAGTTCTTCTGGTTAATCTTCTGATCATGCCATAACTTTAGTTTCTCCTTATAAATTCGTTATCATAAGACTCATTTCTGATTCTTCCAATTCATTTAATTGTAACAATCTCTTCTTACCAGCATCTTTCAAATTATAATTGTTTTCTTCCAATTCATTCATTTGTAACAATCTCTTCTCACCAGCATCTTTCAAATTATAATTAAAGTTTCTCCTTATAAATTATGTCATTATCATAAGATTCATTTCTTAATTCTTCCAATTCATTTAATTATAACAATCTC
Source organism: Phalaenopsis hybrid cultivar (assembly GCA_002079205.1). Lineage (NCBI taxonomy): Eukaryota > Viridiplantae > Streptophyta > Magnoliopsida > Asparagales > Orchidaceae > Phalaenopsis > Phalaenopsis hybrid cultivar. The sequence goes on from JXCR01073089.1 coordinate 43,613, forward strand.
TTCTTACCACATCTTTCAAATTATAATTGAATTCTTTAATCGCCCAACACTCCTTATAAATTTTGTCGTTATCATAAGACTCATTTCTTAATTCTTCCAATTCATTTAATTGTTTCTTATAAATTCTGTCGTTATCATAAGACTCATTTCTTAATTCTTTCAATTCATTTAATTGTAAATTACCAATATCTTTCAAATTATAATTGAATTCTTTAATCGCCTAATATGCTTTATGCTCCAATTCTACTATTTCAAATTATAATTGAATTCTTTAATTGCCTAATATGCTTTATGCTCCAATTCTACTGGTAAGGATTTCTTAATTCTTCCAATTCATTTAATTGTAACAATCTCTTCTTACCAGCATCTTTCAAATGTTCTTTCAATTCATTTAATTGTAACAATCTCTTCTTACCAGCATCTTTCAAATTATAATATCTTTAATCGCCCAATATGCTTTATGCTCCAATTCTACTGGTAAGTGACAAGTCTTTCAAAAAATCAGTCTTAATTCATTCAATTGTAACAATCTCTTCTCACCAGCATCTTTCAAATTATAATTGAATTCTTTAATTGCCCATTATGCTTTTTGTTCCAATTCTACAGGTAAGTGACAAGTCTTTCAAAAAATCAGTATGTAAGGAGTCATTTCAATAGAAGTTTTATAAGAAGTCCTGTAAGCCCATAATGCAATATCCAATCTTGTGGACCAATCTATTCTACTAGGGTTTATAGTCTTTTCAAGTGTTTGTTTAATCTCTCTATTAGAAACTTCAGCTAACCCACTGGTTTGAGGATGATAGGTAGTAGAGATTTGATGAATAATATTAAAATTTTCTGCCAATCTCTTAATGTATTTATTCCTAAAATGGGATCGTCCGTTAGTGATAATTATTATAGGCATTTCGTATCTAGCAAAAATATTTTCATTAAAAACCTTGAAACACTTTTAGGATCACAACGAGGTAAATCTTGTGTTTCAATCAAATTAGAAACATAGTCTACTACAATTAATATATATAAGTTTCCAAATGAAGGAATAAATGGTCCCATCAAATCTAATCCCCAAATGTCAAAGATCTCAACATCTAACATGAAATTTAGAGGCATTTCATTTCTTCTAGATATGTTGCCTACTCGTTGACATCGATCACAACTTTTTATATATCTATAAACATCTCTAAAGATAGTAGGCCAATAAAATCTAGCTTGTAAAATTTTATAAGCAGTTTTATCAATCCCAAAATGTCCTCTAAATTCAGAATCATGATATTTCTGAATGATTAGCTTAGTTTCTTCATAAGGTACACATCTCCTCATAATCAGATCTTTACATTGTTTATATAAATAAGGCTCATGCCAAAAATATGCTTTTGCATCATGAATAAATTTCCTTTGTTGTTGCAGTGTCAGCATAAGTGGCAAAGTATCACTTACAATATAGTTAACAATATCAGCATACCATGGTATTTTCCACTCATTAATGTTATAAAGTTGTTCATCAGGGAAACTGTCTATAATTTCATTTTCAGTATCAGATGATTCTTGATTTTCTAATCTTGAAAAATGATCGGCAATGTGATTATCAGTTCCCTTTCTATCAATAACCACAAGATTAAATTCTTGCATTAAAAGTATCCATCTAATCAACCTTGGTTTAACATCATTCTTTTGCATCAGATATTTAATAGCAGAGTGATCAGTATGAACAACACATTTAGCTCCAATTTAATAATATCTAAATTTATCTAAAGCATACACAATGGCTAGTAACCCTTTTTCAGTAACAGTATAGTTAATTTGTGCATCATTAAAAGTTTTACTAGCGTAGTATATAACTTTAAAAATCTTTTCATACCTTTGTCCAAGGACAAATCCAATAACATAATCACTAGCATCACACATCAATTCAAATGGTTTCTCCTAGTTAGGTGAAACTATAATAGGGGCTATGATTAATTTTTCTTTTAATAACTCAAGGGCGTTTAAATAGCTTTCAGTAAATTCAAATTTCTTGTCCTTTTCTAAAAGTTGGCATAGAGGTTTGGTAATTTTTGAAAAATCTTTATTAAAACACCTGTAAAATCCGACATGTCCAAGAAAACTCTTAACCTCTCTTACATTAGTAGGAGGTGTTAGTTTAGATATAACTCAATTTTTGNAATCCAATAACATAATCACTAGCATCACACATCAATTCAAATGGTTTCTCCTAGTTAGGTGAAACTATAATAGGGTCGTGATTAATTTTTCTCTTAATAACTCAAAGACATTTAAATAGCTTTCAGTAAACTCAAATTTCTTGTCCTTTTCTAAAATGTGATTAATTTTTCTTTTAACAACTCAAAGGCATTTAAACAGCTTTCAGTAAATTCAAATTTCTTATCCTTTTCTAACTATTCACTAGCCTCACACATCAATTCAAATGGTTTCTCCCAGTTAGGTGAAACTATAATAGGGGCTGTGATTAATTTCTCTTTTAATAACTCAAGGGCGTTTAAATAGCTTTCAGTAAATTCAAATTTCTTGTCCTTTTCTAAAAGTTGGCATAGAGGTTTGGTAATTTTTGAAAAATCTTTATTAAAACACCTGTAAAATCCGACATGTCCAAGAAAACTCTTAACCTCTCTTACATTAGTAGGAGGTGTTAGTTTAGATATAACTCAATTTTTGCAGGGTCTGCTTCCATATCATTTTCCAAAATTTTATGCTCTAACACAATTCATCCTGCAACTATAAATTGGCATTTATCCCAATTTAGGACCAAATTAGTTCTTTCGCATAAGTCCAAAACTTTTTCAAGATAATTTAAGCATGCATCAAATGATGTTCCAAATAGAGAGAAATCATCCATAAATACTTCCAATCCATCATCAATTAACTTACTAAATATGACATCATACATCTCTCGAATGTTTTAGGTGCATTATATGATTCGAAAGTCATTCTTCAAAAAGTAAAAGTTCCAAAAGGACTAGTAAATATTGTCTTTTCTTGATCCTCGGGAGCAATAAAAATTTGATGGTAACCGGTATATCCATCTAAAAAAGAAAAATATTTGTGCCCAGCAAGTCTATCTACTATTTGATCTAAAAAGGGTAAAAGGAAGTGATATGTCCTGGTGGCAGTGTTTAATTTTCTATATTCAATGAAAATACGTCACCCAGTAACCTGTCTGATAAGTATTAATTCATTAACACAATGAATAGGACTTACCCACACACTATCTGAAATAGGATATATAATTTCAGTGTCTAACCATTTCAAAATTATTTTTTTACTACTTCTTTCATTATAGGGTTTAACCTCCTTTGTGGATCAAATCTTGGTTTAGATCAAGCACTGTCTGAAATAGGATATATAATTCCAGTGTCCAACCATTTCAAAATTTCCTTCTTGGACTTACCTACGCACTATCTGAAATAGGATATATAATTCTAGTGTCTAACCATTTCAAAATTTCCTTCTTACCATGCACTGTCTGAAATAGGATATATAATTCTAGTGTCTAACCATTTCAAAATTTCCTTCTTAACACTTCTGTCATCATCAGATTTAATCTCCTTTGTGGATCAACTCTTGGTTTATATTGTTCATCTAATATAATTCGGTGCATACAGATTGA
>JXCR01073089.1:47372-69333 GCA_002079205.1 Phalaenopsis hybrid cultivar
ATACTTCAAGTGGCTAGGCAATACTTTCATCTCAAGTTCAGGTGGTTTTATAATTGATGGAAATAGATTTTTATCGGCATTTTCCATAATATCCAACATCTCAAATCTTTCCTGAACATAATCTAATTCTTCATTTTCTAATTCGTCCAGAATAATTTCATCATTCTCTTTAAATTGTTCTTTCTCTTCAAAATGTTCATTAAAATGTTCTTTCACTAATTTTCATGCGAAAACATTCATTATCTCTTTCAACAACAGGGTATTTCATAGATTTCGCAATGTTAAAAGTCACTTCTTGATCATTAACTCTCATAGTTAATTCTCCTTTTTGAACATCTATCATAGCTTTTCCAGTAGCTAAAAATGGTCTCCCTAAAATGATAGGTATTTCTTTATCTTCCTCAATATCTACAACAATGAAATCCACAGGAAAGATAAATTTATCCACTTTTACTAACACATCTTCAATAACTCCCTTAGGATATGTAACTAAACGATCCGCTAACTATAGAGTTACAAAAGTAGGTGAAACTTCTCCTAAACCTAATCTTTTGAAAATTGATAGAGGCATAAGATTAATGCTGGCTCCCAAATCACATAAAGCTCTAATCTTTTAAAAATTGATAGAGGCATAAGATTAATGCTGGCTCCCAAATCACATAAAGCTCTTCCAAAACAATAGCACATGGTATAGTGAAACTGCCAGGATCTTTTAGTTTTTCAAAAAGCTTTTTCTGAATAACTACACTACACTCTTTGCTAAGTGCAACAGTTTCATTATCCATGAACTTCCTTTTCTTGTTTATAATATCTTTCATAAATTTCACATAATTGGGCATTTGCTCTAAAGCTTCTACGAAGGGAATATTCACTGTTAACTTCTTAAGAATTTCTAAAAATTTGGAAAATTGTTTATTCTGTTTGTGTTGCTTCAATTTTTGAGGAAACGGTGGTGAAGGTTTCTCCACAGTAATTTTCATTGGTGTAAATGAATACTCTAAATCTGGGTATTCATGATCCTTTTCTTTTTCGGTATCCACTTTCTCTTTCTCGGTTTCTGTTTCTTTTTGCACTCTTGTTTCCAATTCTTTTCCACTTCATAATTGTATCGCTTTGATTTATTCATTTTCTTGATCTTTAGGATTTGGTTCCACAGTACTAGGAAAAGTTCCTAATGTTTGGTTACTAAGCGCAGTAGCGATTTGTCTCGATTGGTTTTCAATATTCTTAATAGCAGTTCCTTGATTTTGTGATAGATTTTTTTGATTCTGCAATTGTCGACCCATGTTTAATATCAGCTCTTCCATAGACAACTTCTTCTCCTTAATTTGAGTGTTACTGTCTGGAGGATAAGAAGGTCTATAGTTAACATTTCCTTGGTTGGATGATTTTCCTAATGGGTTCACTATGTTTAACATCAGCTCTTCCATAGACAACTTCTTTTCCTTAAATTGAGTGTTACTGTTAAATCCTGGTTGATAAGAAGGTCTATAGTTAACATTTCCTTAGTTGGATGAATTTCCTAATGGGTTCACTGGGTTGTTTGCCCATTGTTGATTTGTAGAAAAATAGGATAAGAAGGTCTATAGTTAGCATTTCCTTTGATAATGAATTTCTTAATGGGTTCACTGGGTTGTTTGCCCATTGTTGATTTGTAGAAGAATTGTTACCTTGGTTGGATGAATTTCCTAATGGGTTCACTTGGTTGTTTGCCCATTGTTGATTTGTAGAAGAATTGTTATTTCTTCCAACCTGGGTTATAATTATTTCAATAAGGGTTGTTGGGTCTATTAATAGCATTTAAAGTCTCATATTAAGGTTGAACATCCACAAATAGCCCAGATGAATTCTCTTCCATCATAGGACGTGTTGGAGAATAATTCATCCCATAATGATCTAATTTCTTTGATATTGCAGCAATCTGCAAAAAACATAGATATTGCATCAGAATCATGGATACTAACTACTCTTTTAGGATTTACCCGTTCAGACAATCATGGATACTAGCTACTCTTTTATGATTTACCCATTCAGAGGGCCATTGAAATTTATTGGTAGCCATCTCTTCTATTAATGAATAAGCCTCATCAAAAGATTTTAACATTAAAGAACCACCAGCCACAACATCTATAATCGATCTAAGAGATCCCACTAATCCATTATAAAAAGTTTGAATTATCAACCAATCTGGTAACGAATGATGAGGGCATTTCCTAAGAAAATCTTTAAATCTCTCCCAAGCTTCATATATTGACTCTCCATCAATCTGACAAAACGATGTTATGTCATTTCTAAGTTTAGCAGTTTTGGATGGAGGGAAATATTTGGATAGAAATTTTTGTGAAAGTTCTCCTCAAGTTCTAATTGATCCTTGTGCTAAAAAATTTAAACACATCTTAGCCTTATCCCTCAGTGAAAAAGGAAAAAGTTTAAGTCTCACAACATCGTTTGAGACTGTCATATTTAAAAGTAGCACACAGTTCTAAAAAATTAGCGAGGTGTAAGTTAGGATCTTCATTTGGTGTACCTCTGAATTAATTGTTTTGTATCATTTGGATAATAGCAAGTTTAAGCTCAAATAAATTAGCAGCTACATTAGGATTTTGGATAGATAAGTGAATTTCATCTACTGTAGGATTCACATAATCTCGTAGGGGTCTAGGTTGGTGTTCATTCTCTATTCCTTGATTGTTCAAGTTGTTTGTAATCTCGTAGGGGTCTAGGTTGGTGTTCATTTTCTATTCCTTGATTGTTCATGTTGTTTTCATATCAGAATTTTTAGGTTCTCTTCTTAATCTTCTAATCCTTCTAACAGTGCGTTCTAATTTTGAGTCGTAGGTTATAAGGTTTTCAGGTCCAAATTTACGCATACACTTTGAAATCAGTAATCAGTAATATAATTAACTAAATATAAAAATAAGTTGCAATTCAAGTAAAAATTTTCTAATAACCTAATTTGTGTTACTATAATTATGATTTGACTCACTCACTCAATCACTCCCCGACAACGACGCTAAAATTTTTATATGCTTAAAATATAAGATAAATATGGACGTAATAAATATTCAATAATTGTAAAGTCACACTTATCAACAATAAGATAAATATGGATGTAATAAATATTCAATAATTGTAAAGTCACACTTATCAACGCAAGAACGTATCGCTAAAGTAATATAGGGCTCTAATGGAGTCCTAGATATCGATCCCGCAGGGAGTGGTTTAGAATTACGAACTAAGATTTTAGAAAAGCAATACTTTAATCACAACAACGAAGTTAAATTTGCTTATTTGCCACTAATAGGCAATTGAAATAAATAGGTAATTTTATTAACTATTAAATAACTAATGATATTAATGAGGGTTTAATTGTGATATTCAATATATAAGAAAGCATCCTTCTNCCTTTGACTTCACTAAATCTTAGATATAATCTTCACTTTAGTTGTAAAACTTAACATATTTTAACAAATCAATTGGTCAGATTGAAAGTAAATTGGATTGAAGTTAAAAGATCATCACAATTTCTTAAACATTTTCATGGCTTCACCAATTCAAATCAATTGAAAGTAAATTAAAATCAAAGTGAAAAGATCATCACAATTTCTTAAACATTTTTATGGCTTCACCAATTCAAATCACAAAGTGAAAAGATCATCACAATTTCTTTAACATTTTCATGGCTCAACCAATTCAAATCACCGAAGTGAAAAGATCATCACAATTTCTTAAACATTTTCATGGCTTCACCAATTCAAATCACCATGCAAATCTCAAGACAAGGAGAAAGACAGAGAAAACTACTCAGATCTCATGGGAAAAACACAATAAATCTCGAGACAAGGAGAAAGACAGAGAAACATCAATTCAAATCACCATTTCACAAATCTCAAGACAAGGAGAAAGACAGAGAAAACTACTCAGATAATTCAAATCACCATTTCACAAATCTCAAGACAAGGAGAAAGACAGAGAAAACTACTCAGAACATGGGGAAAGCACAACACAACTTGGAATTCATATGTAAAATCAAAGCCATACAAACTATAACAAGTAATGGGAAAACACAACAAAACTCGGAATTCATATATAAAATCAAAGTCATACAAACTACAACAAAGGAAAACACAACAAAACTCGGAATTCATATATAAAATGAAAGTCATACAAACTACAACAAGTAACAAAGTCATACATTCAAATCTCATAGGAAAAACACAACAAACCTTAAAATTCATATATAAAATCAAAGTCATACAAACTACAACAAGTAAATAACTTATCTATATTTTCTCCCTAAGAACACTCCTCGAAGTTTCTCTGAATCTCTTCCTTTCTTTACAGCACACAAAATTCTTTTTTGAAGCAGCAAAGAGGAAAAAATCTCTCACTTTCCCTCCACTCTTACAATCTCTCGAAGAATTCCTCACAATATGGAACCTTTCTAATCTCCAGGAACTCTCTCTAGCACTCCCTTCTTCCCTAGATTCTCTCCCCCTTTTTAACTTTTGGCCAAAATAGTCTATTAAAGTTGTGGATGAGCTTTCCTAAGAGTTGCCTAAGCATCCCTTCAAAATTTGGCCTTATCCAAAGCTTGAGTAGGCATAACCGCTGAGCTCGCCATCGGCGGCCTTGAGGGCACCGTCGACGGACTTCTAAAGAATTTGTCCTGTACCCTCGGGAAAAACTCACCGTCAGTGGGGTCGAGGGCGCCGTCGGCGGCCTAGTTCAAATTTCCACATTTTGGTCATTTTTGCTCCAAATTTGCTCCTTTTTGCTTCATTTTGCTCCAATGACCCTAATTTGTTATTCCTGCAACAAAACATCAAGAATACATTTCCTTAAAGTGCAATATCATAAAAAATAATATAAAATAGGTATGAAAATCTCAACATATTTTACATTGGTCAGTAGGAGGCGACTTAAGCAGCGAAAATGGATTTTATCTATGCAATTTCATGGTTTTATAGGCAATATGTCGTGTTCGGACCTTTGGCACATCATGTGCCAAGGCTCTGGAAATTAGCGCATCATGCGCCAGAGCTCAAATTCATCGGATGTCAGTTTCTGTGGAAATCTGGTCTATACCGCTTTTTGTCAACCTTTATTTGACTCAAATAAACCTTTATAAGCATAAATAAATATCTTACTAACACCAAAATTTCACAAAAAACAAAAAACTCACATTTATATATAAAATCCGCATTATTACTAACTAACATTTTTGAAGCCAACAAACATCAAATTCAGTGTTCTAAAGTAAACCAACATCATAACACTAAAATCTAAACATCAAAATTCAAAACATAAACATAGATAGTGTTCATTAGAAAGGAAATACAATCCAACATAACAAACCAAAACAAACAGTACTAAACAAAAAATTCTATGCATAAATTAAGATTAAACATCTTCTTCACTATCGTCCTCCTAGATATCTCCCATAGATTGACATTGCACCTATAGGTTGTAGAAGGGTCAAAATGGAAATTCATCAGTTGAATTTTCCTCCTCAATCCAAGCATGTTTCTTGAACATACGTACCAATACATCTTCAATACATCCTGTATAGTCTCCAATCCATATGATCCAGCATTTCAGTATATTTCTAACCACATGCATAAGATTCTAAACGTCTTTCTCTATCTTTGTGATCCTCTTTGAAAGTGCACTCAAGTTGTAGTAGGGCTGAACTTGTGATGAATTCTGAGATCCTTGACCCATCAATACATTCATATCATTTTCATCAATACTAGATTTAAAAACGATGAAGGAGAACTAACATTTCCATCATCTCTGGTCTCTCAATTAACATCTTCATCCGTAAGGTAGCGGTAGAGTTCATTCATATTCTCTCTTATAGAGTTAAAGTTTGCATAATGGCAGATAATCACATTTTCAATAATAAACATCTTGTTTATTATTGAAGGAGTGAACTATACAAACCTTCCTTGCACGTAAATCATTACTTGGTTGATTCCATGAAGACTTGCATAAAATTCTTTTACCACAGAAACAACAACAGCGGTAGTGTAGCAAAGCACTTTCTAGCGCCTCTGCGCAATAATCTTTTCCATTCGAGTATTCGGCATGTTGGATCCTTGATTTACAAATCCCCATTCTTTGATAAGCCTCTTCTTCACTAGAACTTGATCGTGTAATTTCTGTACATTAAAACCAAAGAACTTTCTTCGGTTGAAAATTCCAAGTCTAGCGGAGTTTTTAGAGTGGGAAGCCATAAGATTTGAAAAGTGGCGACTGTTCATTTGTACCCCCCTAAAAAATGGTTTGGAGTCCATTTTTAGGAGTTATATGGAGAAGAAACTGCCAAAAACCACCAAAAACTGTTGTTTGACATGTTTTAAGCATTTTCAAACTCGCGGCGCATCATGCTCCAGTTCCAAAATTTTTGCCGTTTTGATTTCGATAAAAAAAATCTCTATTTTCCCATAAAATTAGGCAAAAGAAGATGTTTCTAAATATTTTATCAAATACACAGACTATATAAAGACATAAACATAAATATACATAAAATATTTCAAACAAAACAAACTAAAAAATAAACTAAACAACGATACATATGGGTTGCCTCCCATAAAGCGATTGGTTTAATGTTGTTAGCCCGACATTCCCAGTCTTATTGTGGGTGACCCGACATTACAGTCTCTTTAAAAGCTGGTCTTTGAACGTCAAAATATGAGTTAAATCTGTGCCCATTTATTTTAAATATTCTTCCAGTCTTGGGGTCTTCAATATTAACTACCCCATATGGATAAACTTTTATAACTATGAATGACCCTTTTCAGATTGAATTTAATCCAGGAAATAATTTCAATCTTGTATTGTATAATAAAACTTCTTGTCCATGTTCAAATTATCTTTTTATTATCTTTCGATCATGTCATTCTTTCATTTTTTCCCTATAAATCCTCCATTATCGTAAGATTCATTCCTAATTTCCTCAAGCTCATTCAATTGTAATAATCTTTTCTCACCAGCTTCTTTCAAATTGAAATTGAATTCTTTTATTGCCCAATAAGCTTTATTCTCCAATTCAATTGGCAAGTGGCAAGTCTTCCCAAATATTAATCTATAAGGGGACATTCCTATATGTGTCTTATGGTTTGTCCTATATGCACATAATGTAGTATCTAATATATTAAACCAATCCATTTTACTAGGATTAACACTCTTTTTCCAAAATTCTCTTACTTTCACGATTATATACTTCTGCTAATCCACTAGTCTAGAGATGATAAGAGTTGTAATTTTATGCATTATATTATATTTTTCCACCAGTCTTGCAACTATTGCATTTCTAAAATGAGATCCTCCATCGGTAATGATTAATCTCTGCATTCTATATCTTATAAAATTATTTTTAAATAAAAGTTTTGAAACACTCCGAGCATCACATCGAGGTAAAGTGATTGCTTCAATCCATATTAAAATGTAATTCATGCAATCAATATGTATATATTTCTGAAAGAGGGCATAAATTGTCTCATAAAATCCAATCCCCATGCATAAAAAATTTCAATTTCTAAATTAAAATTTAGAGGTATTTTATTTCTTCTTGGAATGTTACCTACTCTCTGACACCGATCACTTGTTTTGGTATATATATATATATATATATATATATATATATATATATATNATGAACAGTTCTATCATTCCCAAAATGTCATCCAAATTCAGAATCATGACATCTTTGAATAATGTTATTAATTTCTCTATAAGGCACACATCGTCTTATCATTAAATCTTTACATTGCTTATATAAATAAGGATCATCCCAAAAATAAGATCTTGCATCATGAATGAATNTTCATGAATTTCTTTATAAGGCACACATCTTCTCATTATTAAATCTTTACATTTCTTATGTAAATAAGGATCATCCTAAAAATAAGAGCTTGCATCGTGAATGAATTTCTTTTTCTGTTGTTTTGTCAATCTATATGGTAAAATACTACTAATAATATAATTTACAATATCAGCATATCAAGGTATTTCTCATCTTTTTACAACAGAAAGTCATTCATAAGGAAAAGTTTCATTAATTTCTTTTTCCATGTCAAGCATTTCTTCTTGTTCTAGCCTAGACAAATGATTAGCAATTTGATTATTAAGCCCTTTCCTATAGACTATTAAAATATCAAACTCTTGCATCAAAATTACCCATCTAATTAATCTTAATTTAACATCCTTCTTTTGCATTAAATATTTAATAGCTGACTAGTCAATATGCATAACACATTTAGCTCCAATCAGATATGATCTAAACTTATCAAAAGCATACACAATAACTAATAACTCTCTTTTTGTGCTATTGTAATTAATTTGAGCATCATTAAGAGTCTTAGTAGAATAGTATAAAACTTTAAAAATTTTATCATATCTCTACGCTAAAACGTCTCTAATTGCATAATCACCAGCATCACACATTAATTTAAAAGGTTTCTCCCAATCAGGTGAAACAATTGTAAGGGCAGCGATTAATTTTTCCTTTAAAGTTTTAAAGGCTTTAAAGTAATCTCGATTAAAGTCAAATTTTGTATCTTTTTCTAGAAGTTTTCATACAAATTTAGTAATTTTTGAAAAATCTTTAATATATCTCTTGTAAAATCCACCATGTCATAAAAAGCTTCTAACTCCTCTTACTGTGGTAGGTGGAGGTAAGTTTGATATAACCTATATTTTTTCACGATCTACTTTCATGCCATTTTCCAAAATTTTATGTCAAAACACAATTTCTCCTGCAACCATAAATTAACATTTTTCCTAGTTCAATATGAGATTATTCTTTTCACAATATTCCAAAACTCTTTCTAAATGATTTAGACATATTTCGAATGAAGTTCTAAATACAGAAAAATTGTCCATAAATACTTCAATCCCATTTTCAATCAAATCAATGAAAATTGACATCATACATCTCTGAAATGTTGCAGCTGCATTACTGATCCCGACTATTTATATGCATCACTATAATGATCCTAAAACTGCTTATATGCAACAGTATAACAATGTCTTTGATGATATTTTTCACTTATGTTTCCTTAGTGTGCAACATAACCAAAAACTTGATCCTAACAAAAATAAGAATTTAAATTTTTAATTGATATTTATATTGGGATACTATGCAAGTATATATATCGTTATCAAGTAATATATGACTTTTTAATTAAGACGTGAATATCAAACCCATAGTGAAAAACACAGTATGCACTATTGAACAACAAACTTTTTATTTTAAAAAGACAATTACTTCAACTAAAAATATTTTCACAGTATTAAAATTCAAATCTTTTTGGGATTTTTGATAATTTGACAGAGCAATAACAATTTAAAAAGTTAACTTACATTTATGTAAAAGAAAAGCACTGAATTTGAAAAATATCCTAAATTTATGTAAAAGTCTTGATTAAAATCAAAAGTAGTTTAAAACAAAAATAAAAACTTATCCCAAATTCTCCACCAAACTCTTGAAGTTCCTTCGAATCTCTTTTCTTTAACAACACTCTCAAAATAAACTAAAAACAAAAAGGATAAAGTAAATTTTTGTTGTGCTTGAAAATCTCTCCAAACTCCTTAGAACTCCTCTTCTTCTAACTCTTTTCAGAACTTTCAAGCACCCCCTTCAAATGTCTCAACTTCCTTCTTTTATTAATCTCCATAATGTGCCTTGGAAACTCTTCAAAACACATCCACATTCGATGAATCCTCCAAAGGATGCCTCATTTCACAAGTCTTTTAATAATAATTTTGCTCTTGGTGGTCATAACCACTCTCTTAAGTCAAAAGGTGCCTCAAATTCCTCTTTAAAATTAGGCTAAATGAAGAAAACTGTCAAGTAACTGCCCCTGACGCTTAAGTTTGAGGCCTCTGGGGCTTCTTTGTTTCACCGGCAGTTAAGCACCGGATCTGGCACTTAAGCGCCAAAACACTTTAGCCCAATTTTAATCTTTTTGCTCCAAATTTGATGCTTTTCACTCCTTTAAGCATTTTTCACCTTTTTACTTGTACTTGAAAGAAAAACACAAAAATACATTCCATTAAAGTGCAATATCTCAAAACTAGGTATAAAATTGTGTTTAAAAATACTATATATTTAGGTGAATCAGAATCCCCCAAACTTAAAATGTTACTTGTCCTCAAGTGACACTTCAATCTTTAAAAAACTAAATAAGTATGATATGTATATGAGTTTCTTTAGGAGTTACTAAAATTTAGATTTAGAAATATAGTAGTCCAATTTAGAAAAAAAAATATCCAGTAATGAAGACCAACTTAAAGTTTAGAAATTTTTAAGTTAAGGAAAGAGGAAAATATGAGTTCATATCTAATTCAAAAATATTGTAGATTCTCTATGTTTAGAATTTAGCCCTTTTATTATCTCCACTTAAAAAATTTATTAAGAATAATTTTACTTACTATATTATATTTTTAAGCTAAAGATTTTCTCAAGTCTTATACTTTAAAAAGAGCAAATGCGGAACCAATTTTTGATTAGGCATTAATCCTCAAGCTTCTCCTTCCTTATATTTTTTTCTTTTTTTATTTTTCTCTTCTTTTTTTTTCTTTTTCCTTTTTATTCTTTTTTTAGGCAACGATTACTATATCTGGATAGACATTTAATGGTTTTGAATTCCACTTCTCCTTTCCTAAAGCAAAGTCCTGACATAAATCTTTTAATTATAAATATAATAATAGTTTTGAAAATTATTTTAATAAAAGAAATTTAAGTATTAAATATAAAAGTCCAAATTTCTAAATTTTTCAAAAAGACAATTTTTCTTTCTAAAGATGCTTACTTATATTAAACATTTTCTACACTAAAAACTTTTAACTTAAAGTTTTTCTTCATTACTCAAAATTTTGACTAAATTTTCTTACTCATTTCTAAAATCAAAATTTACTTCCCTAATAGAACTTCATATACATGATCATTTTTTTTAAATCAAATTCACTTGTAGCATAATTGAGAACAAATAAAATTCAAGTTTTTTAAAATATTTTTCATTCCCCCAAACTCAAATTTTGAACAAATAAAATACATGATCATTTTTCTTAAACACTTTAGCAGCAGATATATATAAGCACGAATGAAAATTGAAAGAACATGCTTACAAGAACTTTTATATCTTAAGTATACAAGTATAAAAATAAAAATAAGAGTAAAATTAATTTAATTTTATATCATTTTCATTTCAATTTAACATGTAGAGATTCAATAAACTTCTAAGTAGTGGGTACAAACATAAAGGCAAGCTAACACACTAACTTTGACTTCACAGTCTCAACATAAAAACAAACACACTAACAAGATAAAAGAAAAATACAGGGTAGCAGTTTTCTAAGTTTCAAATTTAAGATCCACGCTAGCAAGATTTTCAACTTTACAAAAGACATAGAATTAAGTTAAGTTCTAACTAAATCACAGTACTAAAACACAGTACTAAAACACACAACAGCAGATACTACCCTAGCATTTTAAAACAAAACACAAAATCACAATACAATTAAACAAAATAATAGTCTCATACATCACAAAATCTAAACTAACATTCAAACATACATGCTTCAGTTCCACAACATAAAAACACATCACATCATATGTCTCAAGTCAAAATAAACACATAAATGTAATTGTAGCAAGCCCAGAATACGTAGTCCATAACATAATGCAAACATAAAATTAAATCTCGTAATCCTACTCCTCATTCTCAAAATCACCGCTATCCCAAACATTTGCAGGCTCATAATCAGTGTATAGTGGATATGGAGGAAATTGCACTCCTAGGTTACCCTTGACGAGGTTTTCCAAAGATGAGTGAAGTTTCTCTTCATAATCACTTTTTCTCCTATTATAACTATCAATATGCTCTACAAAATGCTCTAAATTTTGAACTTTATCAGGGGTATAATTTATATTATCCATCATCCTCTATAATAATTGATCTTAGGTCTTTGTAGAGTCACCTATAGGAGTAGAAGCACGTGAGGTAGATGGTCAAGATGTTGAAGCAGCAGATGTCTCCATTCCATAACTCCTAGAAAATCCTCCTCTCAAGCTAAAAATATAATGTTCAGAATAAGTCTTCACATTCACCTTTGTAATAGGCTTCAAAGGCAACAATACTTCCTCCCAACTATCACATCTTACTCCAGTCTGCTCACATAAAGAAAAGTTCAAGGAAGCAAATCCCAAACCTGCAGTAGTAACAGCAGTGACAGAACTGATGATAGTCTGACATATCAAAGCTCCAATGTTGATGAGCTTTCATTCGTGGATACAATAATTTAACATCACTCTCTCTCTGGTAACTTCGCTGAGATGATTTGTTGGTTGCAGATGAGCACAAATAAAATAGTGTCATTCCTTCGAAGGCGCACTTAACTTTGATGTGGGAAAGTTGAATCTCCTTTCATTAGAGATCTTCCATAGTCCTCTTCCATCAGTCAAATAAGAAATAATCTCATCTAGCTCCTTCTCAGTCAGATTATAGTTTACATAAAAACATAAAGTATCTGGTTGAAAATGGTAGAACAAATTGATTACCTCCGATGAACAAGGTACCAACTTTCCTCAAAACCTGACTCTGTCATCTTCAGCTTTAGGGAGGTTTACATAGAACTCCCTAACAACAAAATAACTGCAATAGTAGAAAAATAACAGAATTGTTCCCATTGTCGGTGAAAGATCAGATCTTCCAAAGATCCATCTAGATTCTTAAAACAACGCTCTTGAATAAGCTTTCATCATTGCAACGCATCATTGTCCTATCTTGAGCCTTCAAATTAACAAATTTGCTTGAATCAAAAGGGCTCTTTCTTTTACTCCTCTTCATTCTTGGTACCATTCTACAAATTTATAAAATTTCAAAAATAACTTCAAAAATCAAGTTTAAATTACAAAACTAAACTTCCAAAAGCTTAAACTACACTTCTTATGCAATTTCCATAGATTTTCCTCATTTTTCACTATGAATAGTGAATTTTCAAATTATTTCAAATGTAATCAAAATACATGGTGAAAATTCAAAATTTTTGCATAGAAGTAAAGCTCTTACCTTAAGAAATCTCCACTTAATAGTGTGCCTTAGCTCTCCAAAATCACAATTTTGAAAAATGATGATTTTTGGGTTATTTTTCACTTTTAAAATTTCACGAACCAACGCTTAAGCGTGGAGAAGTGGCGCTTAACCGCCTGCCTCTTGGGTTACCTTGCACTTAAGCTCGATATGTGGCGCTTAGGTCCAGTGCATGATTTTTGAGATTTTTAAATTTAAGTCAAATGCACTATTTGCCTAAGTACACCACCCCTAAATGGTCTCATAAATGACTATTTTCATCTCCTACAACTCTCCTTTCTCTCAAAATTCTCCATTAAACTTAATTCAATTCGATGCTAAAAATAACACTAATTTTCACACAAACAAACACATATATTAATTAACAAACCATTAAAAATACATGTAAGACTTAGTTATCACTCCAAATAGTCTTGGATGGGAAAATCTTTTAAGCACAAACACCTAAGAAATATAAACTCCAAAAAAAAATATTTAACTCTTAACACATAACACATTAAACAACAACTCCTAACAAACAAACTAGAATAAAACTTAATTCCATTCTTCATTTATTGGGACAAACTCTGGTCTTTCATTAGTCTCTTCTAGGGTAACCAGAATATAAAGTTGATAAAATGGACGGTGGCAATGAGCTCTGATACTATCTTCTTCAATCCATTTTTGCTTAAGGAACATCTCCTTATCTGCTTCCTTTATATAACTAGTATGACTAAATAACATTTTCAATTACCATCCAACATGCTCAAGATGGGCATGAATCTCAATTACCTTGGTCTCAAGTAAAGCTATAGTAGTCTTAATTTTGTTGATCTTCTCCAATATTCATTCAATACTAACAGCTTAGAAATCATTATACATATCTTGTGCACTTTAACTAATGAATCTCTTCCTCATGGTCTCTTCCTTCTTCAAATTCATCTCTCATGAAGAAATTTTCTCTAAGTCTCTCTTTCTTTTAGACTTTCAGGGCTAAAAATGATATGTGGTGACATTCCTTCGCAAAACCCTTCTATTTATAGGCCTAAATCCCTAAAATAACTTCTAGGCACGTCTAGGAACTGCCTTGGCATGTTTTTAACAACTATTTTCCGTTAAACCCTTTAGAATCTTAATTTTACACATGGTTTTTAACTGCCGTGCTTTAGCGCTGAATCTTGGCGCTTAAGCTCAAGTGCACATTTTTGCACCAGTCAACTTAACATCGAAATTCTCATTCTAACATGTCTAGGTTACTAAATAAAGTCTTAAAATCAATACCAAGACATAATAGCTCAAAAATACTACCCCATTTTTTCTTAATCACACACAAACGACAAGTAAAGCAAAACACACTGATAACTATGGGTTGCCTCCCACAAAGCACTTAGTTTTATGTCGTCAACCTGACGTAACCAGTGCTTATTATGGTTGACTCAACATCATTACTTCATTAAATTTATGCTTATACCCTATAAAATAAGGTTTCATTCTATGACCATTCAATTTAAGCACTTTATCAGTCTTAGGATCTTTAATATCTACTGCTCCATAAGGATAAACTTTCATCACAATAAATGGGCCCATCCACCTAAGCTTAAGTTTGTTTGGGAATAATCTTAACCTTGCATTATATAATCAATCTCATTTAATCTTAGAACTTTCATAATTATAATTGAACATCTTTTATTGATAAGTGACAAGCTTTACCAAATATTAGCTTATATGGGGACATTCCTATAGGAGTTCTATATGCAGTCCTATAAGCCCACAAAGCATAGTCAACCTGCCAATCCATTTTTATTGGATTCACAGGTTTTTCCATAATTCTTTTAATTTCCAGATTGGATAATTCAACCAAATCACTTGTCTAAGGATGATAAGCAGTAGTAAATCTATGGTTTATATGATATTTCTTTAATAACTTCTCCATTATGAAATTTCTAAATGACTTCTCCCATTAGTTATGATAACTCTCAAAATCTCAAATCTACAAAATATGTTCCTTTTCAAAAATTTTGTAATACTTTGAGCATTGCATCGAAGTAAAGCAACAACTTCTATCCATTTAGATACATAGTCCACTGCTAACAAAATATATAAATTCCAGAAAGATGGTATAAATGGTCCCATGAATCTAATCCCCAAACATCAAATATTTCAACTTCTAGTATATAATTGAGGGGCATTTGATTTCTTCTAGAAATATTTCCTACTCATTGACATCTATCACAAGTTTTGATATAAGTATTAACATCTCTAAAAATAGTAGTCCAATAGAATCCAGATTGTAAAATTTTGTATGTTGTTTTATCAACGCCAAAATGTCCCCCAAAATCAGAATTATGACATTTTTGGATAATTTCACATCAAAATGTCCCCCAAAATCAGAATTATGACATTTTTGGATAATCTCATAAGTTTCTTCTAATTATGTTGTTTTATCAACACCAAATGTCCCCCAAAATCAGAATTATGACATTTTTGGATAATTTCATAAGTTTCTTCTAATGACATCTTCACTTTCCTTGTTTATTTAAAGATGGGTCATACCAAAAATAAGTCTTAGTTTCAGAAATAAATTACCCTTTTTTGTGTGTCATTCCATAGGGTATAATATCACTAATAAGAATGTTCAAAATGTCAGCATACCACAGAACACGTCACTCATTATAATTGAACAAGTTTTCATCTGGAAAGTGTTCATTAATTTCTTTATCAAAATAGAGTAGTTTTTTAAATTCATGCATGGACAAATGATCAGCAATTTAATTTTCAATCCCCTTTTGATCTACTATTTCAAAATCAATATCTTGTAAAAGAAGAATCCATCTTATAAGTCTAGGTTTAGCATCATTCTTTTCTTTAGGTACTTAATAGGAGAATAATCTGTATGCACTATATAGTGAGTTCTAATTAAATATGATCTAAATTTCTCAAAGGCATATACTATTGCTAATAAATCTTTCTAAGTTGTTGTATAATTAATTTGAGTTTCATTAAGAGTTTTACTAGCTAGTAAATTACTTTGAAAATTTTATCATATCTTTGTCCTAAAACAGCTCCAACAATATAATCACTATCATCACGCATTAATTCAAAAGGTTTTCCCAATCTGGTGAAACTATAATTGCTGCAGTGATTAACTTTTCTTTTAATAAATCAAAAGATTTTAGGTACTCTTCATCAAAATAAAATATTGTATCTTTCTCCACTAAATGGCATAAAGGCTTAGCAATTTTTTAGAAGTCTTTAATATATCGCCTGTAGAATCCAACATGCTCTAAAAAACTCCTAATTTCTCTTACATTTATTGGATAAGGTAAATTAACGATCACTTGAATTTCAGTAGGATCTACTTCCATACCATTTTCTGATATTTTATGTCCTAATACAATTCCTCGTGCTACCATAAATTGACATTTTTCTCAATTAAGGACTAAATTTATTTCTTCACAGCGCTTAAAAACTTTTTATAAATGTTCTAAACATAAGTCAAATGAAGTTCCAAATACTGAAAAATCATCCATAAATACTTCAATCCTTTTTTTTAATTAAATCATAAAAAATTGTCACCATGCATTTTTGAAATGTAGCAGGGGCATTACATAAACCAAAGGGCATTCTTCTAAAAGCCAAAGTACCATACAGACTTGTAAAAGTTATTTTCTCTTGATCCTTAGGAGTTATTTATATTTGGTGATAACCTGTATATCCATCCAAAAAATAAAAGTATTTATGCCCAGCTAGTCTATCCAACATTTGATCTAGAGCAAAAAATGATATTTCCTAGTGGCAAGATTTAATTTTCTATAATCAATACATATTTATCACCGCTAATGGCAAGATTTAATTTTCTATAATCAATGCATATTTGCCATCTTGCAAATTTTCTAGTATGTATTAGCTCACTATGTTCATTTGCAGTCACAGTTACTCCTCCTTTTTTAGGAACGAAATGAATTGGACTAACCCATGCACTATCTGAAATAGGGTTAATAATTCCAGCATCTAACCACTTTAAAATTTCTTTCTTAAGAACTTCTGTCATAATAGGATTCAATCTCCATTGAGGATCAACACTTGGTTTACAGTTCTCTTCCATATGAATTCTATGCATACAAATTGAAGGATTGATTCCTTTAATATCAACAATTATCCATCAAAAGGCTTTCTTAAATTGTTTCAATATTTTCATCAATCTATCTTCTTCTTCCATCGTTAACTTCAAGGAAATTATAACTAGTAAATTAGAGGAATCTCCTAAAAAGACATATTTTAAATGATTTGGAAGTAACTTCGACACAAGTTCTGGAGGTTTTTCAATTGATGGACAAAATGATTTACCTTTTTCTATAGTGTTCAGAATTTCAAAACTTTCTCGAACATAGTTTGGATCTTCCTTAAAAAGTTCTTCACATTGATTTAATTCCTCTTCTTGCTCGTGTTCCAAAAATTTTTCTTCAGATTTTCTTCATAAGTAATTTTGGAATGACATTCACTCAGATATCTTTAACATCCATTCTATAGCATTTATCATCTATGCCTTTTACAGGACATTTGATTGATCTTAAAATGTTAAAAGTAACGGTTTGATCATTGATGCGCGTTGTTAATTCCCTTTTTTTCACATCTATCATTGCTCTTCGTGTGGCTAGGAAAGATCTCCCCAAAATGATAGGTATCTATTTATCTTCCTCAATATCTAGCACACTGAAATTGATAGGAAAGACAAATTGATCCACTTTCAGTAGGACATCGTCTATAACTCCTTTAAAGTATGTTATTGAATGATCCGCTAACTGCAAAGTTACAATAGCAGGGGTTATTTCTCCTAATATCAATCTTTTAAATATTGATAATGACATAAGGTTAACACTTTCACCTAAATCACATAAAGCTTTTCCATAAAATCTATCTCCTATTGCACATGGAATTGTAAAGTTACCAGGATCTTTAAGCTTTTCAGGAAGCTTCTTCTGAATTATAGCAATGCACTCCTCACTAAGTGCAACAGTCTCATTATCTTCAAACTTCATTTTCCTGTTGAGAATATCTTCATAAAATTTACAAAACTTGGCATTTGTTCTAAGGCTTCAGCAAAGGGAATATTATTGTAAGCTTCTTAAAATCCTCCAAAAACTTAAAAAATTGATTATCTAACTTATGCTGACGAAGTCTCTGAGGAAATAGAGGTGGTGGTTTTTCTAAGTTTACTTTAAGTGGAAAAATAGGTCTTTCAGATTCTTTTGGAGCATCCTCTTTTGATTCTTCAATTTGTTCTCTCTCTACTTCAGTTTCTTTTTGAATCCTGTCTTCCATCTCTCTTCTGCTTCTAAGTTGAACAACTTTTACTTGCTCTTTATTCTGGTCTTTTAGATTTGTTTCAGTATTACTAGGAAGTGTTCCTTGGGATTTATTACTTAATGAGTTTGCGATTTGTCCATGTTTATTCTTATTTTTTCTAATTGTAGCTCTTTGACTTTGTAGCTGATTTTCCATTTGTAACACCACTTCTTCTATAGATAACTTTTTCTCCTTAAATTGTGTATTACTTTTAAAGCCCGGAGGATAAGTAAATCTATAATTATTATTCCCTTGGTTGTTCCAATTTCTTAATGGGTTTATTTAATTATTCCCCCATTGCTGATTATTGCCACCCGTAGTATTATTCTAATTAAAATTGGGATGGTTCTTCCAACCTGGGTTATAATAATTTGAATATTGGTTATTCTGCTTATTATTAATGACATTCAAAGTTTCTAATGATGCTTGAGAATCTACCATTTGGCCTAATGAATTCTCTTCAATAATGAAAATTAGTTGAGAAAATTTCATTTCAAATTGGTCTATATTCTTTGAAATTGTAGCAACTTGATTTGCTAACATAGTAAATGCATCAGATTCATGAATATTGACAACTTTTTTAGATTCACTCTGCCATTTCTTAACCATCAGATTCTTGAAGACAGATGAAATTATTGGTAGCCATTTCTTCAATTAAATTATAAGCTTCATGAAATGGTTTTAACAACAACAGCATCGATAATAGATCTAAGAGAACCAACTAATCCATTATAAAAAGTTTGAATTATTAACCAATATGGTATAACATGGTGTGGACAATTTCTTAAGAGTTCTCTAAGTCATGCCCATGCTTCATAAATAGATTCTCCTTCAAACTGATTAAAAGATGTAACATAATTTCTAAGCTTCATAGTTTTTAATGGTAGAAAATATTTATCAAGGAATTTTTGTGCTAAATCACCCAAAGTTCTGATAGATCCAGGTGCTAACAAATTCAACCACATCTTAGCTTTATTTCTCAGGAAGAAAGGAAATAATTTAAGTTTTAAGGCATCGTCTGATACACCATCGTATTTAAATGTAGTGCATAATTATAGAAAATTGGCAAGATGTAAATTTGGATCTTCAGTTGGTGATCCCCCAAACAAATTATTTGATATGATTTGGATAATAATAGGTTTAAGCTCAAATAAATTAGCCACTATAGTAGGTTTTTGAATACAACAATGAAGTTCATCTATAGTAGGGTTGGCATAATCTCTTAAAGGTTTAAACTCTTGAGGAATTTCATCATTTTGATTGTTTTGGTTTGCCATTTCTATAATTTTTTTAGATTTTTCAAGATTTTGATTTTTTTGGTTTTTCTGATTTTCTTAATAGTTCTTTCTAATTAAGAATCGTAGGGCACTAGTTCTTCGGAACCTGAACTACACATACACTAACTAAAAATAGAAATAAAATAAAACACAAAATAAAATACAATAATTATTAAAGTTTAAATAAGACCTTCTATAAATAGAATTTTGCTTTTAAATCAATTAATTTTTATTTTCTCGAATGACAGCGCCAAAAACTTGATCCTGAAACTACTTATATGCAACAATATAATAATGTCTTTGATGATATTTTTCACTTATGTTTCCTTACTTTGCAACAGAACCAAAAGCTTGATCCTGACAAAAATAAGAATAATTCTTTAATTTATATTTATGTTGGGATACTACGCAAGTATACATATTGTTATCAAGTAATATTGGATTTTTTGATTAAGACCTGAATATCGAACCCATAGAGAAATACGCAATATGCACTATTGAACAACACACTTTATATTTTAAAAAGACAATTACTTAAACTAAAAATATTCTCGCAGTATTAAAATTCAAATCTTTTTGGTATTTTTGATATTTTAACAAAATAATAACAATTTAAAAAGATAACTTGAGTTTATGTAAAAGAAAAACACTAAATTTGAAAAATATCTTTCTCCTTATCATGAATCAGTAATAAGTATTAGAATTCTGTTGTGGAACTATGCGAATTGTGTTGTGCCAAATAAGAGCAATTATATTCTTTACCCTTACTAGAGATGCTATAAAGAGCATTCGCTAATTTAAAATTTGAATAGTTCTAAAGAACTGCTAGGCAGGGAAGATAACAGCTTTCACTTTAGAGTTCCCTCGATTCCCTCCACCTAGGGGCTAACATCTCCTATCAGAACCTAAAACAATAAACCAAGTTGAGGGCTTTAACCTGTCACTTTAAAGTTCTCTAACTCTACTCCCTTTAATGATTATTTCCCTATTTATTTGCACTAAATCATATGAATTACTTTCTCATTCATACAACCTCATGTGATTCTTTGCAATTGTTGATTGAGACAATACAAGCCCGGTTCTTACATGTTCTCACAACAAATTTTAATTTCTGGATAGGCCAAATCAAGAAGTAAATAAAGTTCATGGATTTAAATCATCACAACTTCTTTCAACATTATTGATCAATACTCTCCACAACTTCCATCCAACACTTTAATTACTTATCATTTTAAGAAAAAAGAAAAAACTACTCAGAATCCATGGAGAAGCAAAACCACACTTTAGTTTAAAAGAAGAAATCATTGAATCCATGGAGAAAATAAAAACACACTTTAGTTTACAAGTATAAATCATTGTCAAACCAACAAGAAGTCTCGATTAAACTCAAAAGTAGTTTAAAACAAAAGATAAAAACTTTTTTCAAATTTTCCACCAAACTCTTGAAGTTCCTTTGAATCTCTTCTCTTTTACAACACTCTCAAAATAAACTAAAAATTAAAAAGGATAAAGTAAATTTTTTTTGTGCTTGAAAATCTCTCCAAAACTATCTCTCCAAACTCCTTAAAACTCCTCTTCTTCTAACTCTTTTCAGAACTTTCAAGCACCCCCTTCAAATGTCTCAACTTCCTTCTTTTATAAATCTCTAAAAAGATCCTTGGAAACTCTTCAAAATGTGTCCACATTCGATGAATCCTCTAAAGGATGCCTCCTTTCACAAGTATTTTAATAATATTTTCAATCTTAGTGGTCGGAACCACCCTCTTAAGCTAATAGGTGCCTTAAATAACTCTTCAAAATTTGGCCAAATGAAGAAAACCGTCAAATAACTTCCTTTGGCACTTAAGCGCGAGGCCTCTGGTGCTTAGGCGTGGCCTTCTCTGTTTCATCATCGCTTAAGCGCCGGATATGATGCTTAGGTGCCAAAACACTTTAGTGGAATTTTCACCTTTTTGCTCCAAATTTGATCATTTTTCACTCATTTAAGCAATTTTCACCTTTTTTACTTGTACCTGAAAGAAAAACACAAAAATACCTTGAATTAGAGCGTAATATCTCAAAAATTGGTATAAAAATGTGTCTAAAAACACTATATATTTTAGGTGTATCATATAATAATGTCTTTGATGATATTTTTCACTTATTTTTCCTTACTTTGCAACAAAACCAAAACTTGATCTTGGAGAAAATAAGAATTTAACTTTTTAATATATATATATATATATATATATATATATATATATATATATATATATATAA
>JXCR01073118.1:0-16212 GCA_002079205.1 Phalaenopsis hybrid cultivar
CGGGTGATAAACGAGTGGAGGCTCTTATTATGCCTTTCTTGATTTGTAGGAGGGCCTACGAGTTCTTCTTTAGCTTCTAGGTGCTGACAAACTACACTACAAATATCTGTTTGAAGTTGGCAGATGAGGCTATCACTTCCAGTCGTAAACTGTTAATTCAACTGAGAATTAACTCTCTTAGCATGTTAAAGCTCTTCAATGCAGTAGTGATCCTCAGTAAGCATATTATTAATTCAAAAGAGGCTATGTGATTAGTATGATTAGTCTAACCCTAGTAAGATTATGATGCATGAATTTTAAACCTCTCTTAGAGCTCGAACTTTAGGATTTGCTGAGAGAGCATATTCTCTCGCTGATGGGGCGCTTGTGTGCCTGAAAATATGCATATCGATTGGTGGCTACCGATTACTATAGAAGTACTAGGAGACTCATTCTTTATTCAGAGCTAAGGGTGTCCTTCGGCTGTTGGGTGCCAAGCCTTCCTCTCAGGGATTCTGCTCCCTTCTCCAAGCCAGTGCCTCTTGGATGGATTCTAACATCTAGTCCTTCAGCTTCTGAATTTGCTGGTTAACAAACCCTTTAGTTCACTCCATGTTACCAATGTCTCTATTCATTGTTTTTTCTCTCTGTGTTTTGTA
The DNA here is from genome assembly GCA_002079205.1 of Phalaenopsis hybrid cultivar. Classification (NCBI taxonomy): domain Eukaryota; kingdom Viridiplantae; phylum Streptophyta; class Magnoliopsida; order Asparagales; family Orchidaceae; genus Phalaenopsis; species Phalaenopsis hybrid cultivar. Next base: position 639 of record JXCR01073118.1, read on the forward strand.
GATTTATTCTTTGTGTGATGCTTCTCTTTTTGTCTATGAAATGATTTACGCTCACTACATGTTTTAGTATGTTGAATCATGTTTTGCCCGTCCATTACACCTCAAAGGTTAAAGTGTAGGAAATGAGAAAGATAAAGATACATAAAAATCAATGAAAAGTAAAACATCTTGTCTATTAGTCTCTTCTTATAAAATGATCTCTCTATCTATAAAGGAGATATTATAATATGTGATATTAAGTGGAATACAACTTCTCCAATTTCTCTGCTTTTGATAAGGTTGCATGAATGTAAAAATTTTTGGTGTTAATATGAGAATATGTATGAATTATGTGGTATGTATGTAAATCATCCTATTATAGTTATGATATACCACCCAATTCTTAAGTATTTACTTATCTAACATTTAAACTTTGTTTTTTTTATATTTATATAAAGTAATATTTCGTCCGTTTAAAGAATTGATTTTCAAATTAGTTAAACCAATGCCATACAAAATCAAAAATATGAAAAAAATCGAACAAATCAAAATTTTTATAAAATATAATTGATCAAACCAAAACTTTATTGGTTTAGACCGTTCAGCAATTAAGAAATCAAAATTTAATTATTAGTCGAACTTTAGTTTAGTTATGAATAAGCATCACAAACTATACGGTTTATACATACAATATCAAATTAATTTCATGAATTGTCTATTTATTTCAACTAAATATTTTATATAATGTAAAATCAAAATAGAATATGATATTTTAAATAAAATTTGGTTTTCCAATTTACTTGGTTAAATAAAAATTAAAATCAATTAAATAGCCGAAAATTAAAATATATTTTAAAATCGAATGGAATCTAATCAATCAAATTCGTTTGATTCCATACAGTTTTCAAATTTAACTAAATAACACACAGTTTTGCTCATATTATTTAAAAATATTATTATTTTGATTGTTAAAAAATAAAATATTTATTTTTATGCATAGAAATTGAAATATATGGTTTAGATATTTAAATACGTGGGAATTAAGTGGTATTTTTGTAAATCCTCCTATTATTTAGGGCGGAAAGGGGAGCAGTTTAGTACGTCCAGGAATAAAAAGTTCTCCACCATTGCAGCCGCGAGGGAAAAGCACGAGGAGCTCGACGGAGTTTTGAGTTGAGCTATGGCGGGGAACGATCAGGACGAGTTCTACCTCCGGTACTACGTGGGTCACAAGGGAAAGTTCGGNTGCCTGAAAATATGCATATCGATTGGTGGCTACCGATTACTATAGAAGTACTAGGAGACTCATTCTTTATTCAGAGCTAAGGGTGTCCTTCGGCTGTTGGGTGCCAAGCCTTCCTCTCAGGGATTCTGCTCCCTTCTCCAAGCCAGTGCCTCTTGGATGGATTCTAACATCTAGTCCTTCAGCTTCTGAATTTGCTGGTTAACAAACTCTTTAGTTCACTCCATGTTACCAATGTCTCTATTCTTTGTTTTTTCTCTCTGTGTTTTGTAGATTTATTCTTTGTGTGATGCTTCTCTTTTTGTCTATGAAATGATTTACGCTCACTGCATGTTTTAGTATGTTGAATCATGTTTTGCTCGTCAATTACACCTCAAAGGTTAAAGTGTAGGAAATGAGAAAGATAAAGATACATAAAAATAAGTGAAAAGTAAAACATATTGTCTATTAGTCGCTTCTTATAAAATGATCTCTCTATTTATAATGAAGATATTATAATATGTGATATTAAGTGGAATACAACTTCTCCAATTTCTCTGCTTTTGATAAGGTTGCATGAATGTAAAAATTTTTGGTGTTAATATGAGAATATGTATGAATTATGTGGTATGTATGTAAATCATCCTATTATAGTTATGATATACCACCCAATTCTTAAGTATTTACTTATCTAACATCTAAACTTTATTTTTTTATATTTATATAAAGTAACAATTCGTCCAAGGAATTGATTTTCAAATCAGTTAAACCAATGCCATACAAAATAAAAAATATGAAAAAAATCGAACAAATCAAAATTTTTATAAAATATAATTGATCAAACCAAAACTTTATTGGTTTAGACCGTTCAACAATTAAGAAATCAAAATTTAATTGTTAGTCGAACTTTAGTTTAGTTATGAATAAGCATCACAAACTGTACGGTTTATACATACAATGTCAAATTAATTTCATGAATTGTCTATTTATTTCAACTAAATATTTTATATAATGTAAAATCAAAATAGAATATGATACTTTAAATAAAATTTGGTTTTCCAATTTACTTGGTTAAATGAAAATTAAAATCAATTAAATAGCCGAAAATTAAAATATATTTTAAAATCGAATGGAATCTAATCAATCAAATTCGTTTGATTCCATACAGTTTTCAATTTTAACTAAATAACACCCAGTTTTATTCATATTATTTAAAAATATTATTATTTTGATTGTTAAAAAATAAAATATTTATTTTTATGCATAGAAATTGANCTAATCCCAAGCCCGAATGTGAAAAGTGCAGGGTTGCATTAGGTAGTCGACAACCAACGTAAAACTTATCGAAAAAAATCATGACATGAATCATTTTGGTCAGTGTGTAGTGCTATTACTTCCCTTGGAAGCAACGCGCTGTATGGTCTGAATACAGTGAAAAGTGTGCAAGGGTTCTCACAGTACGGACAGATGTGGGTAAAGAAGTTAGTCCATGAAACTAATATTAGGATATGATCTTGGAATACATGTACTCTCACTGGTAAACTAATGAAATTAGTTGATATCATGATTTATAGAAAGATAAATATCTTATGTGTTCAAGAAACTGAGAAAAAACTAAGGAGATTGATAACTTAGGTTTTAAACTTTGATATTCAAGTAAGAGTCACACTAGAAATGACGTAGGTGTAACTATAGATAAGAGTTTGAAAGATAATGTTGTAAAAATTAATAGAGTTGGAGATAGAATTATAGCTCTTAAGTTTATCAGTTGATACTAAGATTTTAATATTTTAGGTGCTTATGCTTCTCAACTAGGTTTAGATATAAGTTCTAAAGATAATTTCTAGAGTTACTTAGAAGACTTAATACAAATGATATCTTTTGAAGAAAGAATCTTTATTGGAAGAGATTTAAATGGTCATATCGGTAGAATGGTTGAAAATTTTAGAAATATCCACGGTGGTTATGGTTTTGGAGTGATTAATTAAGAATGTAAAGCTATATTAAATTTTGTTTTACCGTATGATTTTGTTATTGCTAATACTTTATTCACGAAAAGATATGAGCATATTACTACTTATAAGACTTGATCTAATAAAACACAAATTGATTATTTTCTTATGAGAAGAAGAGATCGTCGAGAATGTAAAGATTATAAAGGTCATTTCAAGTGAGTATTTAAGTACACAATATCGATTATTAGTTCTAGATTATAAGGTAAAGAGTTGTAAAATAAAAAAAAAATATCAGGAGTCATCATTGTAAAATTAGATAAAGGTATTGAAAATGCAATTAAAATTATTTTTATGAGTAAAATTTAAGATTTTTAAATTTGGCATGCTCTTGAAGAGGCAAATTTTATGTGGAATAAAGTAACAAAAACTATTAAGCAAGTGATTAAAGTTGTATTTGAAGAATAAAAAAAAATTTATATAAATAAAAATAGTTGGTGGTGGAATAATAATGTGCAAGATAAGATAAAATATAAGAAAGTATGTTATAAAAGTTTGTTTAAAAGTAAAAGCTTAGAAAACTGAAAAAAAAATCAAACGACCCGTAGAGAGTTTAAGAGAAAAATCTGTGATGCTAAAAATTTTATTTTTAGTGATCTTTATAATAGATTAAATATTAAAGAGGGTGAAAAATACATGTATAAATTAGCCAAATAAAGAGAAAAGAAAAGTAAAAATTTAACTCAAGTAAAATCTATTAAATATGAAATTAAAAAAGTGCTTTTCTTAAAAAAATATATTCAAAATAGGTGGGTGAATTATTTTGATAAATGTACATGTAAATTAATGGAATATATGTACTCTCACTAGTAAATTAATGGAATTAGTTGATATCATAATTCATAGAAAGATAAATATCTTATGTGTTCAAGAAACTAAATAGGTTGGAGAAAAAGCTAAGAAGATTGATAATTTAGGTTTTAAACTTTGGTTTTCAAGTAATAGTCGCACTATAAATGGCGTAGGTGTAATTATAGATAAGAGTTTGAAAGATAATGTTGTAAAAATTAATAGAGTTGGAGATAGAATTATAGCCCTTAAGATTATTGTTGATACTAAGATTTTTATTATTTTAGGTGCTTATGCTTCTCAACTAGATTTAGATATAAGTTCTAAAAATAAATTCTAGAATTACTTAGAACAATTAATACAAATGATACCTCTTGAAGAAAGAATTTTTATTGGAAGAGATTTAAAAGGACATGTCGGTAGAGTGGTAGAAGATTTTACAAATATTCACGGTGGCTACGTTTTTGGAGGGATTAATTAAGAAGGTAAAGCTATATTAGATTTTGCTTTAAGGTATGATTTTGTTATTGTTAATACTTTATTTAAGAAAAGAGATGAATATATTATTACTTATACGAATGAATCTAATAAAATACAGATTGATTATTTTCCTATGAGAAGAAGAGATCTTTGAGAATGTAAAGATTGTAAATTCAAGTGAGGATTTAAGTACCCAACATCGATTATTAGTTCTAGATTATAAGATAAAAAGTTGTAGAATAAAAAAAGTACCAGAAATCATCATCGTGAAATTAGATGGAGGTATAAAAAAGACAAATAAAATTATTTTTATGAGTAAAATTCAAGATTTCAAAATTTGGAATGTTCATGAAGAGAAATTTTATGTGGAATAAAGTAATAAATACTATTAAACAAGTGACAAAAGTTGTACTTGGAGAATCAAAATAAAAAGCTTATATAACTAAAAATAGTTTGTGGTGGAATAATAATGTGTAAGAAAAGATAAAATATAAGAAAGTTTGTTATAAAAATTGGTTTAAAAGTAAAAGCTTAGAGAAATGAGAAAAATATCAAACAACCCGTCTGTGATGCTAAAAATTCTGCTTTTAGTGATCTTTATAATAGATTAAATACTAAGGAGGCTGAAAAATACATATATGAACTAGCCAAACAAAGAGAAAAAAAAGTAAAGATTTAACTCAAGTAAAATTTATTAAATATGAAAAAAAAGTGCTTCTCTTAGAAAAAAATATTCAAAATAGGTGGGTGAGTTATTTTGATAAACTTTTTAATGAAGTTTCGGAAANGAGATTGATAATTTAGGTTTTAAACTTTGGTATTCAAGTAATAGTCGCACTATAAATGGTGTAGGTGTAATTATAGATAAGAGTTTGAAAGATAATGTTGTAAAAATTAATAGAGTTGGAGATAGAATTATAGCCCTTAAGATTATTGTTGATACTAAGATTTTTATTATTTTAGGTGCTTATGCTTCTCAACTAGGTTTAGATATAAGTTCTAAAGATAAATTCTAGAATTACTTAGAACACTTAATACAAATGATACCTCTTGAAGAAAGAATTTTTATTGGAAGAGACTTAAATGGACATGTCGGTAGAGTGGTAGAAGATTTTACAAATATTCACGGTGGCTACGGTTTTGGAGGGATTAATTAAGAAGGTAAAGCTATATTAGATTTTACTTTAAGGTATGATTTTGTTATTGTTAATACTTTATTTAAGAAAAGAGATGAACATATTATTACTTATACGAATGAATCTAATAAAATACAGATTGATTATTTTCCTATGAGATGAAGAGATCGTTGAGAATGTAAAGATTGTAAATTCAAGTACTCAACATCGATTATTAGTTCTAGATTATAAGATAAAAAGTTGTAGAATAAAAAAAATACCAAAAATCAACATCGTGAAATTAGATGGAGGTATAAAAAAGACAAATAAAATTATTTTTATGAGTAAAATTCAAGATTTCAAAATTTGGGATGCTCATGAAGAGAAATTTTATGTGGAATAAAGTAATAAACACTATTAAACAAGTGACAAAAGTTGTACTTGGAGAATCAAAATAAAAAGCTTATATAACTAAAAATAGTTTATGGTGGAATAATAATATGTAAGAAAAGATAAAATATAAGAAGGTTTGTTATAAAAATTGGTTTAAAAGTAAAAGCTTAGAGAACTGAGAAAAATATCAAACAACTCGTCTGTGATGCTAAAAATTCTGCTTTTAGTGATCTTTATAATAGATTAAATACTAAGGAGGGTGAAAAATACATATATGAACTAGCCAAACAAAGAGGAAAAAAAGTAAAGATTTAACTCAAGTAAAATTTATTAAATATGAAAAAAAAGTGCTTCTCTTAGAAAAAAAAATTTAAAATAGGTGGGTGAGTTATTTTGATAAACTTTTTAATGAAGTTTCGGAAAGTACGATTGATCTGAGTAATCTTATTATCGTTAATAATAATAAAATGTTTCATTTTTACCATCGCATTAGTAAAAAAATTGATAAGGCTTTAAAGAAAACCAAGGGTGGAAAGTCTGTAGGACCGGATGATATCCCATTTGAAGTGTGAAAATATTTAGGAAATTTTGGGAGTTTCTTGGCTTACTAAACTCTTTAATATTATTTTAAAACTAAAAAGATGTCTGAGGAGTGGAGGAAGAATATTTTGGTTCCCATTTTTAAGAATAAAGGGAATGCACAAGCGTGTGCAAATTATAGAGGAATTAATTTGATGTGTCATACTTTAAAGGTATGGGAGAGGGTAATTGAATATAGGTTGATTCGTATTACAAAGATTTCTCATAATCAATTTGGATTTATGCAGGGCAGGTCTACAATGGAAGCTATACATTTATTGAGAGGTTTGATGGAGAAGTTCATAGAAAATAAGAAGGATCTACATATGATTTTTAGTGATTTAGAAAAAACTTACGATAAGTTTCCAAGAGATATCCTTAGGAGAGTTCTTGAGAAGAAAGGTGTTGATATGACTTATATTTAAGTCATTAAAGATATGCATACAAGAGTTGTTACTTGTGTTCGTACGGAAGGAGGATTGATCAAATATTTTCCTATTTCTATTGGTTTACATCAGGGATCGACGTTAAACCCATATCTTACTGGACGCTTACAAGAGGATGTACCTTGGTTTATACTTTTTGGTGATGATATCCTTTTCGTGGATAAGACGAGAGAAAAAGCTCATAAAAAACTTAAATTATGTAGGTCTACCTTGGAGTCTAAAGGCCTTTGTTTGAGTAGAACTAAAACCGAATACATGGAATGTAATTTTAGTAGTGGTAGCTCTAGTGTCAGAAATATAACTATGGGCGATCAAATTATTAAAAGGTGTGNTTGGAGGAATGATATTTTGGTTCCCATTTTTAAGAATAAAGTGAATGCACAAGCGTGTGCAAATTTTAGAGGAATTAATTTGATGTGTCATACTTTATAGGTATGGGAGAGGGTAATTGAATATAGGTTGATTCGTATTACAAAGATTTCTCATAATCAATTTGGATTTATGCAGGGCAGGTCTACTATGGAAGCTATACATTTATTGAGAGGTTTGATGGAGAAGTTCATAGAAAATAAGAAGGATCTACATATGATTTTTAGTGATTTAGAAAAAACTTACGATAAGTTTCCAAGAGATATCCTTAGGAGAGTTCTTGAGAAGAAAGGTGTTGATATGAATTATATTTAAGTCATTAAAGATATGCATACAAGAGCTGTTACTTGTGTTCGAACGGAAGGAGGATTGATCAAATATTTTCCTATTTCTATTGGTTTACATCAGGGATCGGCGTTAAACCCATATCTTACTGGACGCTTACAAGAGGATGTACCTTGGTTTATACTTTTTGGTGATGATATCCTTCTCGTGGATAAGACGAGAGAAAAAGCTCATAAAAAACTTAAATTATGTAGGTCTACCTTGGAGTCTAAAGGCCTTTGTTTGAGTAGAACTAAAACTGAATACATGGAATGTAATTTTAGTAGTGGTAGCTCTAGTGTCAGAAATATAACTATGGGCGATCAAATTATTAAAAGGTGTGAACACTTTAGATATCTTGGTTCTATTGTTCAAAGTGATGGTGATATTGATGGGGATGTTATTAGTAGAATTCATGTTGGTTGGTTGAAGTGGAGGAATGCTTCGGGCCTATTGTGTGATAGAAAAGTACCGCTTAGACTGAAAGAAAAACTTTATAAGATGGTGGCAAGACCTACAATGCTATATGGCGCTGAATGTTGGCTTTTAAAAGAGAAGCATAAAACTAAGTTAAGTGTTGCTTAGATGAGAATGCTTAGGTGGATGATTGGCTATATACTTAGAGACAAAATGCGAAATGAATATATACATGATAGTGGTGTAGCTCCAGTGACAGATAAAATTAGAGAGAGTCGTCTTAGATGGTTTGGTCACATTAAACGTCGACCATCTGTTGATCCGATTAGAAGAGTAGATGTTTTAGATTCAACTTATGTTAAGAAAGGCCGGTGTAGTCCAATGAAAACTTGGGCTTATTTTATAAAAAATGATCTTAATTTATTAAGATTAAATTAAAATATGACACTAAATAGGACGCAATGGAGAAAAAGAATTCATGTAGCCGACCCCACTTAGTGGGATAAAGGTTTTGTTGTAGTTGTCGTTGTTGTTGCTGAATGCATTTTGGAAAGTCCTTTCATTTCTAAAGCCTCCTAAAATTTATGTATAAAGTGTACCTATTTTTATAATTTTAAGGCCATCTTATAATCCTTGGTAATTTTTTTCTCATAAAACTTCTATTATATTTTTTTATTAGTTTGATATTCATCCGTTTAATTAGGTGGTTGATTTAGTAATGTTTGATCCTTCATATAGCAATTCTTTTTGCTAGTTTTTAGAATCATGGTAAATAGTTGTTTGAAGCCATATTATAGAAAGGAGATGAAAATTATCTGAAAGGAAAATAATTGAAAGGGGTGAATGTGTCTCTCCAAAGCAAGAAGAAATAAAAGAAAAAAATGGGTGAAGTATGCTTTAATTGTCCACATTTATCCTGATTTTTATGAGGTGAAAATAATAAGCACAATGCCCTTAAAAGGACAAACATGTCATGATAATAAAAATGAAAATTTCTAATTTAGTTTTGTATAAATATGGTAATATATATAAAATTATGTAAATTATGAACAATTACACTAATAGCGTTAGTTATTGCATTTAGTCTCCACATGTGGGTTAGATGCTTAATTTTAAAGAATGTTTTTATGGGGTGTGCTGGGGGGAGGGGTGTGCGGGTGGGATGAAGTGCAGTAGAGGCACATTATAAGAGGCTGCACCTCGTTAAAAANATTAGTTATTGCATTTAGTCTATACCACATGTGGGTTAGATGCTTAATTTTAAAGAATGTTTTTATGGGGTGTGTTGGGGGGAGGGGTGTGCGGGTGGGATGAAGTGCAGTAGAGGCACATTATAAGAGGCTGCACCTCGTTAAAAAGAATTGCTTGAAGATAGAGGTAAACCAATTACAAAAAGGGTTGCTCAGAAGGTTGAGAAGTAGAGCCAAAGAACATTATCATTTATTGACCTCAAAAATTAAAAAAAAAGAACAAAATCATATACTGAGAAAGGTAAAAAGTAGAAAGAGGTGTGCGGGCTTGTATTTTTAAACTGTACATGGAATCCTCATGATAGGATGTTATTGGAAACTTTAGATTGTGTGCATTCTCTCTTTCAAATCATCAATAAAAGGCCCATTCTATTACACAACGTTGAAAATCAAAATATTCATTTATATCATTTGTCAAAATCTATTTTCTTATATACTATTTGCATTTTTACATTTTGAATTGGCGTCCCAAAGGATCTTCTTGCATATATTTCATGATGTTGCTTTGATGCTATATGCATCTCTTTAAGCATCTTACATTGTAGAGTTTTTTAGAATCACATTACTATTCAAATTGAACCTACTCTCTTAAGGGACTGCTTGCATTTTGGCAAGCCAACTCATCTCAAGGACCATTTGACATCTTATCATTATTGTTTCTTTATAGGAATAATTCACTTCTTAGCAATTATATCCGTTAACAATTGATCATATCAAATTGACATCATCTCTTTGTGGAAAAATCTTTTGATTAAATGCAAATAGGCCTCATGATGAAACATGTCAGAGGGGGCAATGTTGCGTAAGATATAAATAAGTGTTATGAGGAAATACACTCCCGTTGGCATTGCTTGTGAATATAATTGTGAACATACTCAATGAAAATGATTCAATAAAATTTATTAACATTTGTGGATGGTCATTCTTTTACGCAACTAACAAGTAAACTCGGGATTCAAGGAGAATTAATTTTCATTCAAGAGAGGTTCTGTGTTCCCTTAGGTCTTTTGCCCGTCTCCATCAATTGATCGGATTCCAATTGAAACTTTTTCTTGTCCTTCTCTTGTTTTGGCCTAAGATATCATATGGCTTAAGAAGAAGCCAACGAAGAGCTCTAAATGGGAAGAGGTTAGAGAGTTGGCAAAGGAACAGAAGAATTTTACTATGTTATCATATGTGTGTGCGTGCGTGCGCGGTTAAAAGTAGATGAAATTTTTTTTTTTCAAAGATGCATGAATGCACTAATAAGTTAAAAAAATGTTTTTATGTTAATATCAAAACATACATGAGTGCCTCTTTTTATGAAAGAGAAGGATAGGAATGTCAATTGTCAAGGCTTGTTTATTTATAATAAACTAGCTCAAACCAGCTAATTATAGATCTTTGGATCATGCTTCTTTTTTTACAAGTAGATTCACTCTTATGAATCCAATTGATGAAGGGATGATGAAAGATGATAGTCTTACACATTAGGTTGTGTTATTTAATAAATGGTGACCCAACATCTTTTCCTTTTGCAATATTTTTTCTTTTCCCATGTCTTCCAATGTGCAAGAGAAGATGACAATTGTTCATCTTTCATTGGGTGTGCCTGGTTGGTATAATTTGATGATCGGTTTCAATTTAGAAAGGCCTCTTGATTTCGGGAAGGCGAGATTGAGCGTGTAATTTATTCAATTTTTTATTGAGAGGAACACATCATTGTGTTTCTCTATCAAACGTCATGTGAGTTCTCCACTACCCCTTGTAGTGGAAAATTCTTTAGTTTTGAGAAGAATCTTGTGTGTTCTACCACAAATTATTGATGTTTCTTTTTTTATTTCCCGATATAGTTAAGGAGTATTTCAGTCTAGCTTTTATTTTTAGTGAAGATAACTTTAAATTTTTGGCAAGGATTGACTGCTTATCAGCTTATTTCTTTTGTTCTAACATTTCTTTTATAAGATCCCATAAAATTACTTAATTATAGATATGAATATGGCAAGAAATTTTTTATAACGAAAAAATACGAATCTTATTACATTAGAAAAAAAATTTGTGAAAATAAATTTCTTGCGTTACACCTCTATTTTTTTGGTTTAAATTTTTCCATTGTCATTCAAGGTGTAATTTTTTTCATCCTTGTTTGACTAAAATATTTTTGAAACATGTAGGCTTTAATTTTTTTCACCCATGTAGATCTCAAGTTAGGCTATTACAAGTAAGCAAGACTTGAACCTTGACATTCTCTTTTTCACTTAAAGGTTTATTTAATACTTCCCTTTAGGCTACATCTCATTACCAAAGATAAGGGCTACCGCTGATTACTCAACATANCAAGCAAGACTTGAACCTTGACATTCTCTTTTTCACTTAAATGTTTATTTAATACTTCCCTTTAGGCTACATCTCATTACCAAAGATAAGGGCTACCGCTGATTACTCAACATATCTCAAGAAGGACCACTTTACACGTCATTTATGTATTCTTAGATGATGGAAAAACGATGTTGACTTATTGATCAATCCTTATTTCTATATCTTGTGGATTCAATTGAGAGGAGTAATATTCAAACCAAGTATTTGAACAAGATTTGCAGAGAATGGATACTTTTGAGTAATGTTTTTGATGACATTTACCACCTCTTGTTTGATTTGTATACACCAGGTAAAAAGTTACCTGTGTACTTTAGCATTGGATGACGGAAATGCTCTTTTCTATCCCCTTTGGCCCTGCCNAAGAGGAGTAATATTCAAACCAAGTATTTGAACAAGATTTGCGGAGAATGGATACTTTTGACTAATGTTTTTGATGACATTTACCACCTCTTGCTTGATTTGTATACACTAGGTAAAAAGTTACCTGTGTACTTTAGCATTGGATGACGGAAATGCTCTTTTCTATCCCCTTTGGCCCTGCCTTAAAGGATAGACTCTAATCTGACTGTATATAAGCTAAATGTTTAGCTTTTGTAAAGGGAAACAGCGACCTTTTTTCGCATCCCCTTTATTTTTTACCTTCTTTGGAAAGAGTTATTGATGAAGTATTTAGTTTTGTTCATTGCATTCTTTGATTTTGTAATGGATACTATAAATATTGAATCTACAAGTGGACGGTTTAGGATTTATTATCGAATATTTTTTATTGCCTTTTTCTTTCCTTTAGGTTTTTACAGATCTTCTTGAGGCTGGCAGCCTTCTTTACATTTTATTATCGAATGTTTTTATTGCCTTTTTCTTTCCTTCAGGCTTTTACAAATCTTCTTGAGGCTGGTAGGCTTCTTTCCATTGGTTTTGTTATTTCCTTCAATAACNTAGATCTTCTTGATGCTGGCAGCCTTCTTTACATTTTATTATCGAATATTTTTATTGCCTTTTTCTTTTCTTCAGGCTTTTACAAATCTTCTTGAGGCTGGTAGGCTTCTTTCCATTGGTTTTGTTATTTCCTTCAATAACNACATCCCCTTTATTTTTTACCTTCTTTGGAAAGAGTTATTGATGAAGTATTTAGTTTTGTTCATTGCATTCTTTGATTTTGTAATGGATACTATAAATATTGAATCTACAAGTGGACGGTTTAGGATTTATTATCGAATATTTTTTATTGCCTTTTTCTTTCCTTTAGGTTTTTACAGATCTTCTTGATGCTGGCAGCCTTCTTTACATTTTATTATCGAATGTTTTTATTGCCTTTTTCTTTCCTTCAGGCTTTTACAAATCTTCTTGAGGCTGGTAGGCTTCTTTCCATTGGTTTTGTTATTTCCTTCAATAACTAAAAAAAAGTTTATGCAATTGGCTTATATTTTGGATGGAGAAGAGTCAGATATCTTTAGGGATGGTGGATGGTTAAATGTGGCATAGAAGTGTACTTCATAGGAGTTGACTTCTCCTTCGTTACGGTGTCATGGTTGAGGGTATGTTTTCCAGCATGTTGATGAGGGTCATCTTTGATATAGTTCATGACTATCATCTGCTTCATACCCTATAGGATATAATTCTTAGCGGAGCATTCTCTTGAGGTGTTCTCGTGTAATTTATTGTTCTGATTTTGAAGTATGGATTCCACCAAGCCATTGCATGGTCAGTGACTTTCAAAACGACATAAATGATCTCTTGCAAAGTGTAGCCATAGAGAATGAATTAGAGTTCCAATTGAAATACCAATGCATCTTATCTCACGACATGGATAGAACCATCATATTTTGGGATGTCGATTTTGAGCTCCACCTTAAATGGCCTTTTTCCTTTTCAAATAACAATGCAAGACTTGAACGAAGGCTTTTCTTTTAGACTCCTTGCTCTTCAGAATTATTTTGGAAGTTTTAATCTTTATTGCAGTATTATCTTCACTGATGCGCGAACATTCCCATTGACGAGTCTCTCATTTTTTTTTTGTTGAATCTTGCCAACTGAAAAGCTTTGTCACCTCGGCCATGATGCTGTTGCAAAAGAGTGAGTTGGACTTCTAATTTATTTTATGTTTCTCCTCCTTTGGGTTACATTGCTTTTTTTCTTCTTTTTTGGGCAGAATTTTCATAGTGGTTGAAAGTAGCTCTCCAGTCTTCTCGTAGCCTCTTTTTGTCAACATCACACTCTAAGGATTAAGAAAATTTTAGCCCTGATACTATTTGATTCAACACAATTTGAGATATGTGGATAGAGATTTTCCGACGGAAGCGCCAACAAACTAGAGACTTTGAGAGAATTCCTTTTTGTACAAGAGACGTTTCATTGGGTTTCTTGGCTAACCCTGAACCTCAGTTGACAAGTTCCCACACCATTGTAATATATTTCTTGATATATGCTTGTCTTCCTCTTCTTTCCTATTATTTCTTTCATGGAATGAGAAGAAGTAAATATAGTCATCTACATGGGAAGAGGGGAAGGGGGTAAGAGCATAAAAAAAGGAGTGATAGTTCTTCCATGAATGTTGGTGCCCAGAGAAGGGGACTTTATGTTATTGGTTAAATGAGGAAGAATAGCATATGAGGGATTGCTTGGATAATAATTCATTATAATCGTACTTGCATCAAGAGACGGAGTTTTTGAGAATTTAATATATCAAACTTTTCTTTAGTGGATTAGGATTACAAACTTAAATCATACTTTATGGCTGTGGTTGACCGCTCTTTATTGTTCATTACCAATAGAGAGTGTTGTTTATAAGTAGATGAAAGGATGACCTTCATTAAAGTTGCCTGCATTTATTAATCTGAAGTCGAAGATACTTTTCTACCTCCACTAAAATGTGGATAAATTTAACTCTTCATGAAGGAGTGAATGGGGAATGCCAAGGGTGCTTGATTACATTTGAAAACACATAATTTAAAGTTAACTTGATATAACTTAATCAGTAGTACACCATACACTGAGCGAACAATTTGAAAAGGTTAAAATAAATCTTATTGGAGAGTTGTTGAAATGACAGAAGAAATTTTTTTTCATATCTGCTTGTTCCCAACTCCGGATCTGTTTTGTTTTTGCATCACTATTAATGAGACCGAACCTTTGACAAGCCTAAGAAAATTTTAAACTTTTCAATTTGAGGATGCCTTTGCCATGGTGTTTGCTTTGTTGGGAGAAGAGCTGAAATTGATTCCGATCTGTGACTTGAAAATGGTTACCATCTAATAAATTAGTATATGAATTGATGGGAAATAAGAGAACTCTCTNCGAATAAATCTTATTTGAGAGTTGTTGAAATGACAGAAGAAAATTTTTTTCATCTCTGCTTGTTCCCAACTCCGGATCTGTTTTTTTTTTTGCATCACTATTAATGAGGCCGAACCTTTGACAAGCCTAAGAAAATTTTAAACTTTTCATTTTGAGGATGCCTTTGCCATGGTGTTTGCTTTGTTGGGAGAAGAGCTGAAATTGATTCTGATCTGTGACTTGAAAATGGTTACCATCTAATAAATTAGTATATGAATTGATGGGAAATAAGAGAACTCTCTGATAATGCTGACTGACAATCCTAGATCTTTCAGGTTGTTGCGTTAGTCTGGAGTTTAAAAAAATCCTATAGATTACTATTGACTGATTATTCGACTTCCTTTTACTGACAAACTTTAGGCTTACGTTTATTTGTGTACTCAAATATTAATTTGTGTCTAAATGGCTTATACGTTTTTGTGTATTCAAGTACTAATTAATTTCTTTATTTTGGGGGAACTGACTGCTAGGATATTAACAGAAAAATTTGCAGAATATCAGCAGTAAG